>JAUZSX010000030.1:1553176-1580586 GCA_034780655.1 Idiosepius hallami
GGTTTTGACTGGGATTTGAACTTGCGTAATACGATCTCAGAGCCCGAGCTTTTACCAATGCTCCACCATCGCTGCCCAACTCTAAAATAGATATAATTCAAAGAAAATAACTATATTCTTTTTTGAATTGTTGCCTCCTCCTTATTTGATTTAAAATATGAATTTCAAAAATCATTTAAAAATACATTGTTTTAGAAAATTAAATCTTGTATAAATTTTATTTTAAATACATATAAGGTAATAGGTCATTTAAGAAGAATTATAATATTAGGGTTTTAACTGCATCTTCAAAGAATTTATAAAAACTTCCTCTTATCAAATGTACTACTGAAATATACTGCAATGTAAAATACTTATCATAACACAGTAGTTATTTAGTATGTAAATGACCACTATTTTAATTGTTTAAAAAACAAAACTAATTTTTCTACAAGTTGTTTCTTTATATGACAATAAATAACAGGGAGGTCCACTTGGCCTAATGGGTTGGCAGTCTGATTTCAGAATTTTTTGCGAGTTCAAATCCTAGTTGTTCCATTTGCAATTATAATTGGACTAATATCTTTGGTAAAAGGGTGTATGTAACACCACATTTCCTCCTGCTATGGGTGGAATATTGCAGATTGCATTATTAAAAAAAAATGTGGACAAGAACATTTATTAAAAAAATGATTATTCTCATTATTAAATTACCTAAAATGTTTGAAATGCTAGAAAGAAAACTAAAGACAATAAATAAAATCCTATTTTTGTATGAAGTTATTAATAGAAAAAATATTCTGTTATTTTGAATCCACCTGAAAACATTGTCCAGGTTTACTGAACCACTAAGGTTGGTTAAAAATCAAAACATCAAGTCCAGTATAACATTCTGGATGTAAGAGATTAAGAAAAATATTTTGTTTTGAAAAGGTCATTGCATTAAACTCTGTGTTAAAAGAATGAACATTGAATTTATAATTCATTTTCATTAAACACCTTTATTTAAGTATTTCCTTAAATGGATCTGAAGGTAAGTTTTTTTGTTTTTTTTTGCTTTGTGTTTTTGTTGTTTTAAAGAAAAATATCTTTGATTTTTGAAGATCATGTTCAATTTGGGGGAAAAATACTTCAACCAAAAGACATTTGAAGGCATTTGGTTAATTCTTTCATCCAAACTTGTCATGATTATTTTTTTTTCTTTTAATTATTTCCAATTCTAAAATGCCTTCGGTTGTGTAGAACTCTGGCAACATTTAAACATTTTTCATAGGCATCTTACACTATATTAAGATACGACTGAAAGAAACCTAGAAAAATCTGGTTCAAACATATGGAATGCATTGGTGGGACTACATATGATGAGGTAGAATACTTATCTTTTCCTTTTCATGTTTCTTCTTAAAGATCTATAAATCTACTGGATTAGATAGATTAATCCAAAATATAAACAGTGATTAGGTTAACAAAAATATTTTTTTGTTGATATTGTTAAATCCTTAATAATATTTTTATTTTAAATTAAGTTTTCAATACCATATTTTTTATTAATTAAGCTGACATTTAAAAACAGTGTTTTGAAGTTATAAAAAGCCTTCATAATCATATGTTTATATTGATTTCGATTTCCTGATCTAATAACACAAAATTATTTGACATGTTAGTCATTTCATATCATAGGAATAACTGTGTTCATTACTTTACATTTGTCTCCAACTATCAAATATTTTTTGTAAACAACTTGTTTACAAATAATACTTACATAGCAAAAGATTTATCATTAACAACCTGAAAGGAATTTTATATATATTATCAAAGAAACAAACTTCTTATATCTTCTATTGTCCTGAGTATTTAAGTATTACAAAAATATTATAGTTCATCTACCATTATACAAAATAGACTAGTGTTTGTTAATGCTAGATAAATATACACTACTATAAATTATTAGAACTAATTTTTTGCTAAAAGATAATTGAACAAGACTGGGTATATTGGTCATGAACTATTATCACCTTCAATTACTTAATATCATGTTTAATCAAATTTTGTATCCATCTCTTTAATAATAAGATGGTAAGAAGTTTTTATATTTAATAAATAGATTTCTTTAAATGTTCAATTAGATATTTTTTCCTTTTTTGATTCAAGCAAAGCAAAATGGATAGTAATTTACTTGGAATTTTGACCTGAAATTCATTTTCTATCTATGAATATTGGAATATATTTAGCAATATTTGATAACTTCAATGGGAATTCTCCTATCTAATATGTAATATTCTACACATTTCACTTTTCAAAACCATTTTGTTAATAAAATTATTAATTATAAAAAAAAACCATCTTTTTCCAATTATGCAAACCAAGATGTTATTTTTTAACTATTCTGATAAAACATGGATGATGTTATAAGTATTTGAATATGTTAACATTATGTATTGTAATTACGTATATCTCCTTTAAAAGTAGTCTATGTTCTTTTTCATGTTAATAGGTGGCTTTAGATTCACTTCTATTTCACTGTGTCAGATTTTTAACTAAAAGCAAACCTTTATATTTTATCTTTGCTTTATATGGCCAGGAACAAAAAATCCCTCAGACCCAATATAGGTGACTAAAGCACTATTCATTTTTTTTGTAGTTTTGCCTGTTCAATTTTATTAAAGTTTCTTCATCAAAAATACGTTTTGCCTTATTTTTATCAAAATTAAGATTATCAATTTATAAACAAGTTATTATTGTAAACATTCAGCCACTACATTTGAGAATAATGTCTGAATAGTATGTAAATAATCACATTATTATCACATTATCATATTTCATTTTCTTCAAATACTTCAGCTATATTTTTATTATCTTTTTGAATGCTTGAACATTTTTTTAATTAAGAAATTCAGTTTAGGATGTGAGAGAGTCACTACATCTGTAAAATTGTATAAAACACTAGAAAAGATTTTGTAATGAAATGGAGTAAATGAATAGATTATTATTTTCTGGTATTTGAAATCAAGTGTTAGACTTTATACGTTGTTCAGCTACGGACAATTCAATTCATTAAATTTTCACAAATGAGTTTTAATAATTTGAGAAACAAAAAAGAAGTCCATATTCTAATCAATGTAGATTGAATATTTTGAATTAAATAGGGTAGTAAAATATTAATCAACAGATTATGAAATTTTAAGGGAATATGTGTCTTCATATTAGGCTCAATCAAATGTTTGGTTTTAAGATTTGTATGCCATATTTGATTACAAATAATATACCTTTTCATTTGAATAGAAGAAATGTTATCTTTATATCCAGGTATTGCATCAGTACGTAAATGTAAGGGGCCATGGTGAAGGATTGAAAACACCTTGGACTCTGGAATTATCTTACAGGAGTTCAATTCTGAGTTGAACCATTACATTGGCTTTTGATAATTTTGTGTTTTTATTAAACTGAATGTCAACTCAATAATTTTTTTTTAATATCATAGTTTCATTGAAGAATAAACTTTGTATTTCAGCATTTTATTTTGCAATGCCTCAATACAACCTCTGCTTGTTTTCGGGTAAAAGATAAAAAAACAATGGGTTATTTACCCCAACCTCAATTTTGATCATTTTCTTGGGTAATTATTTATTCCATCCCCCATTTTCATAGAATTGTAAATCTAAAATTTCATTTATCATTGAGGATGTTTTAAGTAAAACTAGTCCCATAGATTAAATGCAGCATTATGGTGATTGCTTGTAGGTTTTATAATGATAGGATGTGAATGGGTCACAAATGTGTTTTGATAATGGCAAATGATTAGCGAAGACCAACCTAAAGTTTAAATTCCCTTCATTTCATGTGTCTAATTTGGAGTAAATTTTACACAAAATATATATCACCTTTGTACAATTTTAATTTATTTGATTTTTATTCATATGTTTTTACAAATCTGTTCATAGCATTTTCAGCGCAATCTAAGCAAACACAAAACTTTACTGTTCATCAAGACTTGCTTGGAATCAATTATTGTATAAGGCCTGTAACAAAAATTAATAAAACATTACAAAACCAGTTCTTTAAATTAAAAGATTTAATCAATGGTTGTTTTCTCTGGAACTTTTTACCATTCAACATAGTAAAACTATGAAGCAATTTAGAAGTTTATAAAAAAAAACATGAAAAGCCCATTAGAGTGACATTTAAATCACATCACATTCATTCATACATATGTGCATGTACTTCTAACTCTAAGAAAAGTTTAAAATCTACATCTATCTGTCACATAAATAATGATATGGAAAAACTAGATTTGCATCTTTTCACATCAAAATGTTAAAAACCTGGATAGATTTTAGGGATCATGATTTATATTTAGCTAATAAAGTGATGGAGAATGAAAAGATCTTAACATCTCTATTTTCCATTTATAAATGATATGATTTATATGTGATTCAAATTATCATGAATAACAGATACTACACCTAAAAAGCTGTAGAAGCACCGAGGTCCTGACAAGTCATCAAGACTGACTGACTGCATCATGATGATGATAATGACCTTAAATAACAGAACTTTAGCATGTCCAAAAAGCGACTTTGCACTATGGGTACATAGAAATTTAAATAAACAGTAAATTTTATTTCAAAACAAATTTGACAATACAATTTTTATCAATAAAAAAGGTTTTATTTAAAGTATCACAGCTTAAAGAAAATGCGTGGCATTAATACATTTTTTTCACTGCACATCAACTTTTTGGACACCCTGTATTTATGAAAATATAACAGATAAAAAATATTAGTTTAGATATATGAATATGATTATCCTGAATAGCCTGAATTATTTCCTTGTTATCTTGGTTAGGCTTTTATTAGTATTACCTTTTGCAAAATTAAAAAAATCACTTTTAAACTTTTTTAGAAATTATGCATTTGTGAATTGTTTAATTACATGATTCAATCTCTAAAGTTAAAGCCTAAAAAAACCACACCTTACCTTGTTCCTTTAACATAACATCTTTTGATGTTTGATGCACTCATCCTTTTAAAATTCACATTTGAATTCAATAGAACTATTTGACAAATCTAATAATAATCATTGATTTGCCTTCTTTTCCAGTTCTTTTTCCCCTCTCTTTACTTCCCAGTGGCAATTCTTACATATTTTCTCAGGTTATCTACTGTTCTTTTTCAATCTTATTTTATATCCTCCCCTTCCTCCATGTTTTATTAAATTTGATTTCACTCACACCATAGGGGGAGCGTTGAAGTGGCTTAACTCTGTACATAGAATGCATAAAACCTTTGAGGATATTATTAGTTATAGAGTGGAACTAGGTAACCTCCAGAATTTCAGTTTGTTTTAAGGCAACTGGGAGACATATTCCTCTAAAAATTGATCCTACATAATCTTTTAAGAAGCATTTTTCAATAGTTTTTCTTTATTGTATAGATCTATTCTACAAACTTTTCATTCAGATGCAAAGCTGATCAGCTTATGTTTTAGTTTGTGCTTTATAATTTGATCATTTTCCTTGGAATAACAATTTTGTAGCAAGAAAATAAATACCAACTTTGACTCTCACAGGAAACTCTAACTGCAGATCAAAAATGCATATAGTTTGCAAGTTGATAGGATTTTTTTTCAAATGAAAAAAAACAAACTTTGGTACAATTATATTTTTTCTTTCTAAACCTGAATTTTTTACCTTCTGTTTTACTTTTGTTTACACTTGTCTAATTTCCTTTTTCATTGATGCACCAGGTACCTAGGACTAGTACAACATTACTGTCCTAATTCAAAGATCAAGAAATCTATTTTTTTTTACAATCTTAAGTACACAGTTATTTGGTAAAAGATAAATCTAAGAGTATGCAAAATGTACCTAGTGTATGATTTCATATCAATAAGTGAGAATGAGATTTATAAAGTGTAACTTACTGTTTCTAAAAAATAATAGAACACTTTATGTTATTAATGCTGTGCTTAGCAACATCCCCCACCTAGCAGAATGTGTCAAGTGAGTCCCTAGCTACAAAATGCAACTTGCGCCTTTCTGAAATATTCAAGGTTTCTTCTTAATATTATTAGCAGAGAGAGAGAGAGGGAGAGAGAGAGAGAGAGAGGTTGATGGATATATATTTAAACATACAAGTATAAAAATTTTCCATTTTTGCAATTGCAGGTTCTTAAGAAACCCTGAGCATGGCCCTATATGTCATGAGAACATAAAATTTAGTTACCTTAAAAGGCTATAATTTATTGACAATTAGATGTTACATAATCTTTTTGGTTATAAGTTACTTAAATAATTCTGTGTTTATGAAAAAGAACAAACATGAGTTATTATAATAGTTATTGATAGCAATAAAATAGCCTTCTGTACCATGAGATGTGTGTGTGTGCTCAAATATTTAGTTACCGAAAGTGTACTTAAAGGCAATCATTCTTTTTTCCTCTCAAGCTCTGAGTGTATATGGTGCTGTGAGGAGGAGTTAATAAGTATCACTATTAATGTAATTTATTGGATTTCAGCTTTTGATAGTCACTGTATTTGCATCCTATATTGATTGTTTCTGTTTGTTGGTTATTTTCTAATAATATTAAAAGAACACGATGCAGGAAAACCATTAATGACATTTTGAAGATATTTTGGTATAAATAGGGAAATGCCAATGCAACCAGCTGTACAGATCATGACTTCCATCTTGATTCCTGTACACATCATTTCAGAAGAAATTAGGATGTGTCATATTCTGGTTGAATGTGTGCACCAACTGGCAAAGGTGTGATCTCACTTCCTTCTTGTCATGCATTAGAAAATTTCTGTAGCGTTTTCATAATGTTATATCTGGACACAATATTACACTTTTATTTTGATTTATAATTTTTGACAATTTTGGATATCTTCCACCTTTCGTTTTTTTTTTTTTTTTTTAATTCTATTCTGACAAAATTGTATACACTCATCAGCATTAATTTCTGACTGAATTTTTTTTCCCCATTAAGTCTGGTAAAATCTGTGTTAACTTTAATTTAAATATCAAGGACTTAAAAGAATTAGTTATATCTAAAAAGTAATGGGAAAATAATGAGAACAGACAATAATAAAGTTTAGCTACTCTACATTTCACCATTTATAAGACAACCCACAGATAAATTCCAAATTTTTATTATTTTAGCTAATAAACTTTGCTAGATGTTACTCTATTATAAAATGACCCTTATATTTAGGGGTGTTAAATAAGATTGACTTTGGTGCCAAAATATATAGTATTTATTGTCTGCAAGCTTAATAACAAAATACTTATCAACATTTGAAATAATCATGTTTATCAAACTAAATGATCACTAACAGCTTTTTAGTGGTGAGTGCAGAAATCATTAAATCCCAATCCTCAAAGTGTTTTGAATGATGTCATCTATTTTATTTATTTCCTTTTTTAAATAATCAAATAGAAATAAATTCATTTATAAAAGGGCATTTATTCAAATAGAGAATTCATTAAAACATTAATCAGTTTGTTTTTTTATATCTTTTGAAAATCAAATGATTTGCGTAGTTTTTGCATGCAATTAAAGTGAAAAATAAATTCTAAACTTTTCAAGATTGACATTTTCTATGATGTCATTTTGTTTGACAAGAATTTGATTCTGTTTTCTATTTGGTAGAAAGTAATGCTTGTTTTGCAATTATCTGATTTCATTATTGCTAAATAATTATGTTTTGAGTTTGTTATACTAATTCAGATTCTTGTATCTATTTTTGCAAAAAATTTTGTTTGTAACTTATTATTTCAAATCTTGGGGGGGGGGTTCCATCTCCAAAATTTATGCTAGTTTTTGTTCAAAGGCTTTAAAAATCAGAAAAGAAGGACTTTTCATATAAATTGTTGTAGAATAGAAAAAAAAAGATTTACAATTTATGAGAAATGTGTGAAGTATCAATTTTCTTGTCAAGTTTTTATCTTTAAATCTAACTATACTGCTCATTTAGTCATTAGTTTTCCATTATTGCATGTAAAGATTTTCTGTGTAAGCTTTTTTTTTTCATAAAGGAAGTCTTAAAAAATTTAATGAACTAATTTAGAAACAAAAGAATCAGGATTTGAAATATGTTATCCAAGCAAACTTACTAGATTTGAAAATCTTAGATAAACTTCATTTATATTATATTGCATTTTAAAGGAAATGAGAAAAAATATTATTTAGAAAAATATTTTTAATTATTTCTTATGTATAAATACATTTGTCCTTGGATAAAAGATGTAATAAATCCATTTTCTTTAATCCTAGTTAAACTATCTTACTTTAACTAAAAAAATGCCAAAAAATCATTTATTAGTGCTTTCCATAGGGCCTGTACATTGTCCAAAACATTGTTTTGATTAAGATTTGAATATAATTTCATATGCTGAAAGTTCACCTAATCCACTTGATTTAAAATTATCTAGCAATACAGAAAGATATATTAACAGACAAAATTTGTTTATGCAAGATAATGCACCTAACTGTACAAAAATTGCTTAAAGAAATTAATAAATTATATTCAATTTATTCAATAAAACAAGGTGTGCTATATCTGAGTGCACAAATACATGAGCACTAAATCTGAAATTTTCAATTCTAAAATGGTAAAATTTTAATGACTGCAGAAAAATGTAAATTATAGAAAAATGAAATCCGGTGCTTTAAATAATTCAACATATTTATATACACAATTAGTAAATAAGGATGATTATTTTAAGGTGCTTTTTCACTAGTTAAAACAAAAAACCCATATGTCAAAATGATTTAGTAAATAATTAATTTTAAATCCAAGTTTTTAAAATCTACATTTAGCTGCCACATAAACAATGACAGGAATAAACTAGATTTACATCCTTTCTCATATTTTAAGATCTGTACAGCTTTGAACATATATCTTAGATCATGTTTTCACACTTTAACTATTTTTTTTCTAATTTTCTGGTCGTTAAAAAAATTATGAGTAAAAATTTTAAAATATTCATAATCATATTTGCTTTTTCTAAATCAATTATCATTTTTTCTCAATTTTACAGCTAACGATAACACAAGTACATCTCATAGGAGAAGGCATGACAATTACGGTGAGTATTCCCACATTTACTACCTCAGATATCCTACAAAGAAACAAAAGTTGCAAACAATTTTAATTTTCATCCTAACGCTTCAAAATAAAAAATAACCCAGACAATAATTAAGGGGTATATGTAAAATTTATACTTAAGAATAAACAGAAAAATAGTCTAAAAAAGCAAGTTTGTAGAACGCAAGTTTAAATCCTAGTCAAAACCATTTAGTTGCCTCGGGCAGATGGGGCTCGTTAACTCTGGAGAGCATCTCATCTAGGTGGAGGGTAACACCGAATGTAAAAAACCCGGGTAAGAGCATGTAAAATTGGACTTGTCCCAAACTTGGGTAGGTGCTCACCAAGTAAATATAATATTTTAATCTGAAAATCAAAATTGTTTGTAATTAGTTTCTCAAAGTTATTAAAAAGAATGTAATTGAAAACTAAAAATTGATAATTAAGTTATTTTAATAAGTTATTGTCCCAACCCCTTTCCTTATATTTCTTGGGGTTAATTTTGTGTAGAATCAAATTTTATCTAGAAGAAAAATAACTATTACATACCCGAATTTATAAAATGCAAAAAAAAGTGTTTTTAAAGCATGCTAGTTTGATGTACTGGCTATTTGCATGCATAAGTATGTGTATATATGTATTGTAAACTAATGCACAAAATGCACATAAATATGTTTTCCTAGTTATGCACACAGATAAACAAGGTTACATTAAAACTATAATATAACATTATACCTTTTAGTTGAATAAGTACATTTATGCTTCAGTTTTTTTTTTAAATCAAAATTTTAGAAAATACTAAAAATGAACCTTTTGTTTCATTTTTTATCCTTTTTTGCTTTTAATTTTGGTTATATTTGCATTAAGTTTTTTTCCTAAAATTTTCATTAATTAAAAACCACTTATAATAAAACCAAAAGCTACTATAAATCCCATTATAACCAGATACATATTTATATTAGATAGGGCATTAAGCAAAGGAAAAATTAAAAGATATTGTTTAGCTTATTGCTAATCTAAATTAAAAATGTTTAGGTCACCTGTAGTCATTTTAAAATCTATTGATCTTGGGTGTCACCTTAAATATCAATTAGTGGTAAATTATCATTACTGAAAAGTTTTCACCTTTAGGGCCCAACAATAAAATGCTTTAAAAAGCTAACAACTGCCAATTATAAATAGTGAACATGTATGAAATGTTTGTTAGATTAATCAGTTAAGAGAGCTCAATACTTGTAGTATAGTATATTTAGTTTTAAGATTGATTTAATTATTCAGAGGTCAAATCAATCTTAAAACTATACAATTATAATGCAAGTCTAAGAATGATAAATTTCTCTTTTGGATTCTTTATAGGGGAAAATAACTAAGAAAGTTTTAATAAAATTCATGAGAATAATAAATGTGGGATGAAAACACACAAAAAAAATAAACCGTATTGTTTAAATAATTAATTTTTTCAAAAGTTCTAGCCTTCTCCTGAAAATATTAATAATCTTTATGTGTATTAACTTTCTTGTATATTTAACCTTTGTTATTAAAATTGTAATAACTTTTTTTTAGTTTAAATTATCTAAAAGCTTAAAAACTAATGCATGTTTTTTTTCATATTTTTGTTGTTTTACTTTTTTTTGATAATGCAAAACATTTAAAATAAAAACCAAGTAAGAAGGACTTTCAGGTTATGCCTTCTCTTAAAAGATATTTTCTTTCTTTGTGACAGAGCAAAGTAAAAACCAATTCTCAAGATTTATTGATGCCTGCACAGGTTTTAAATAAAATTTCATTTGGGATGATTTCATATTTATGCAGATTCCTGATTCTTTGTTTCCTTGAACTGTTAAATTATATATAATATAAAAATCAAATCTAATCATATTGAATACATTGCAAATTTTAGATTACCAGGATAATATTTTGACTTTAATTTAGGAATAAGATGTCAATTGTTAGGATAATCAGATTTACAAAGCTATTCTATGATCTTTTTAATGTTATCAGTTTTCTTTAGTAGTATAATTTGGAACTTGCTTATTTATCTTTTGATTCATTTTCTTTATCTTCAGTCTATTTTATTCAAATAAAACCACAAAAACCTAAGTAAATAAACATTCAATATTTTGCTGTACTGATTACTAAAACATTCTATCAAATATAATTCATTAATTGTAATAGTTTGAATAATTCATAAATATCATTAGCGTAAGCCTTGTATAAATTCCTCATATTGTTTAAATCTTAAAATGGCAGGTTTTTAACATTTTTCACAAATTCCTTCTGAAACAATGGATAATTTTAGGTATTAATATTCAAAAGACTTAAAAATGATAGTTTTAAATCATAGATCTGGAGTTTTCATTAAAATGGAATATTAAAATAAATTGAAAACTGCAGACCGACCATTTTATTAATGAGCCCAGCTTGTGGACATAGCCCTGCCGTCAACGATAATCAAACTAAGATAAGTGAAGGATGTAGCCAAACTATGTCTATAAGAATTAACTATAATATATAAGAGTTAATAGTTATATTTAATTAAAGTATTCAATATTAGTGACACAGTTGATCAGCATAGACATAGCCTTTGTCCCTGCCAGTTTGTAATTTGTTATGGATACAGGTTTCTTATGCTTCAAGGGACCAAAACTAAAAATCTTCACATTAAAGAAAAAATAGAGCATAAAAAATGATAAAAAATAATCATATATACATACTATCAAAACTCTAATCATCGCTTTTGAATGGGTTCAACATACAGTTTTGAATTTCAAGTTTACCAGCACTGCTCATGGCTTAGAGCCAAAGAAAACAAGAATTTGAACTATAATCACTAGTATTCTTAAATAGTCACCCATTCAGGAACAACATTGTCTAACTTTGGTGATCGGTCGGGAACTGGTGTTTCCAATGCAACTTGACTATATAAATCAGTTTAACAATATACGAGTTGAGATTGTTGCTTGAAAATATTTTTAAAAACACATTGAAGATATGAAGAAGTGGTTTTGAATTGAAAATAAAAATAACCAAGAAGCTTAATTTTCAAACATGAAGCGTTTTGAAAAAAATTTTTTTTTCTTTAACAAGTGTTGTTCAAATAATAAAAATAATCATAAAAAATTAAATGTAACTTCTCTATTGAAAAAAACATTCAGAAAAAAAAAACATAATAATTATATAAAAAATGATTCAGACTACTAAAATTTGCATAATTATGATAGTCTTTCTATTTAACAGGCTTCATTAACTCCCTTAAAGAAAAATATTAAAAATGAATTTAGCATGAAAAAAAAGATTAGATATAAATTTAGTATAAAAATAGTATTGAGTGTCTTCCTAGATAATAGGCTTTCCTAATTATCTTAGTGGCAAGTCCCCAGTGTAGGGCAATACTTCTATATATATATATATATATATATATCTATATATATCTTAAGGTTATGGAAAATATGGAATATCTATATATATCTTAAGGTTATGGAAAAAAAAAAAAATATATATATATAGGATGGCCCATACCTTGCCTGCTTCCCGTTCTCCTGTCTTCCCGTCTGCTGCCTTGCGTAAGTAGCTCTGTGGCTTGTAATTCCTGTATTAGATTGATAAACTACCACAGATTGCACATGAATACTGTCTCAAAATGAAAACCAGCAATGATACCTCGTTTTGTAAGGCTTGTTTGAGAGCGGCATGTTCTATTTGCCTTTCTTCAAAATTCAGGCATCCAGTGTAGACATGTCTCCTTGATTTCCAATCCATTGCTATCAACCCCTAATTCCCTATTTTATCTTTAGGGCCTCAGGTTGTTTTAATCTCAACTTTGTATCATTTCCCCATTGAAGCATCCCATAAAACAAGCACTTAGCTATTGCAGCATCTTTCATCTTTACTCTGTGTCTCAAACAAGCACACCTGATTACAAATGATGCACACTTCTATGCTAGAAGTGGTAGCCTTCTTTAGTACCTCTTCATCAAAAGTGAGAGATTGTCTTGTGACATTAAGAATTTTGCAGAAACAGGTTTAGTGAAATTTTTCCATAACCTTAAGATATAAATTATGGAATGATCTAAAATTACTCTATATTTCAATACTTATCTTCATCTACATTTAAGATTTAGAAACTGGAATGACCACAGTTGCTATCAAAATATTTTACCATTTAGAAATAAGGCACATTTTCTAATACTACACACATTATTTTAAGCTTAAATTTAAAATCAAGAGAGTGGATGATAAGGTTCTGTGTGCATATATATATATATATATATATATATATATCACTCACGGTTTACCGACTTTTCATCACCCGACCACTCATCACGGTCTATCCATCACTAGTCTTCTCATCACGTGGACTACTCATCACCCCGATATCAAATGATTTCATCACCTCAAAGAAAAAAAATACATTTATTCATGTAATTAATGTTATTTAAGTAATTATGTTTTTAGTATGTTAAAATTTAACCTATTTAGCTATTTTGTGGATATTTTTACGAGATATTAAAATCTATAAAGTGAATATCAGCCACTTTTACAAACTTTTTTAAAAATAAATTTTGTGGTTATGTTATTTTTACGAGAGATTATTAAAATCTATAAAGTGAATCAAACTTTTAAAAAAAATAAATTTTGGTGTTATTTTTATGAGAGATTATTAAACTAAAGTGAATCAGCCCCTTTTTCAAACTTTTAAAAAATAAATTTTTGGGTTATTTTTACGAAAGATTATTCAAATCTATAAAGTGAATATGAGCCACTTTTTCAAGCTTTTTAACAAATAAACAATAAAAAACATTTATTTAAATTATTTTATTTCATATTTTTTAATTAAAAGTCTAAACAAACTTCTCCAAATAGTTTGTTTACATTAAGTTAAAATAAAATCCTACATTACCAAACTTAAAATTAAAAACAAAAATAAAGAATCCAAAAAAAAAAACACTTTTTAAAAATAATTATTTTATTTTTAAATGACAATAGCAGAATTTTATAAAAGAAACTTTAAATATTGTTGATAAAATTAAAGTTAAAATTAATACTGTTCATATAAACGCACGTTTTTTCTCATCACCGTAATTATGTTGTTATGAAAACAATATCGCTATTTGAGAAGTTAACAGTTTTAAATAAGCAGAATTTTTTTTCAAAAATAAATGATATAAAACTGTTTTTTTATTTCATTAAGAACATAATTTAAAAAAATTTAAACAAGGAAAACAAAATCTTTTTAAACAGAAAAATAATTAAAAATGTTTTTTAACTCAAACAACAACACGTGATTATTCTTTTAAAAATTAATTAAAATTAAGAATTAATTGTTGTTGTGATGAAATGACGAGTGATGAAAAAACCACGTGATGAGTAGTCGGGTGATAAGAAGACCGTACACCATCACTCACACCCACAGAATAAAGAGGTTTACAAATTAATAAACTTATCAATGTTTCATATATATATATATATGAAAATGATTTGTTTATTGATTCTTAAAACTACTTTAAATTCAATTATAAAATTTAAAACATTGTTTATCCACTAATGAATATAATATTGAAAAAATAAATAGTTTAAATTAATATAATTCAGTTTTATATGTATACACTTTTCTGTCTAGTCTGTGTTTGAAAAATAGTTTTTTTTGGAAATCTCTCAATTTAAAATGTTATTATCGCCATCACCATCTCATTGCAAAAATTAGCGTACTGCTGGAATTGATTTTATCCTAAAAGCTTTTTTTTTTAAAGTGATTTGTCTATTTACTTTGCTTTTATAACACACAAAACACATTTTTACTTGTGAAATCTTGGTTTTCTTCAGTTTGAAAATCATGAATAGCCATTAAGTGTTGCTTGGTTATTATTATAATTGGTTGAAGTATGATACTTAAATCTTCCTTAAGAGTTAGAAAAAAATAATTTTGCTATTGTAGTGTCCACTTGCTTTCACTTTCTGATTTCTCTATACAGAAGACAAGATGAATGTTCTCAAAGATATATATTAGTTAAAAGAATATTGAAAACATCTGTGTCTAGTATATGAACAAACTAAGGCTATCTATTGTGTATACTTTGGTAATATTTTCATTTCAATTGTCTAGCCCTCTTCCATGTTTCAAATGCTAGAGGTTTACTGAAACAAATCACATGTAGAAAATGTGATTGGAAAAATCTAATTTATATCAAACAAAACTTAAGAAACCAGCTTACCTCTTGCCAAAATTCCAATGCCTATAGACAAGATAAATAAATATAGAAATTAAAACAAAAAAAAAATACGTTTCCTGGTTGCATGTGAGAATGAACAATACAAAGCAATTATTAAGCTGTGGACCCAAAAGTCTATATCACTTCATTCTGTGACCTACACAGAGATGCATCCTATACCAAAAACAGTTTAAAATGAAATCGACAATGTAATTAAAAACGTTAACCATTCTCTCTATTTGTCTTCCTACACAATATAGAATAAATCAAAAAAACTTAAATTGCTAAAAAGCAACTGTGGCAATATCTAAATCAAATTTGCAAATGGACTTCCAAAATTGGATTAAGAATATCAAAAACAGAATGTGGTTACTTCTACCTCGCATAAAAAAACTATATAACTCAATCCAAAAAATTGAAAAACAAAGAAATACTGAATGTCCAACAACATAAATTCCTAGGAATAATCTTAGGCAGTAAATTATTCTTTTTCACCACTTGCCACATTAAATGTCTAAAAACAAAATGTTTTAAAGCCCTTTAACAAATACATCAAGAATACAATGCCACACACAAAATAGAGTGCTCACAAATAAAAACAAAACACATTCTACTTCAACATCACAAAACACTAATCGGCACTAAATTAGATTATTGCAGCCTGGTTTACGAGCCAACGTGAAAATCCTATTTAAAAACAATAAGCAGGACACAAAGGATTTTTGCCAGTTCTTGGAGTTTTTCCAAATTCTCCAATACAAAATCCATTGATTGAAGCAACCAAAGCTTCATTATAACTAAAACTTTTCTATTTTTTTACTACAATATATGACAGTTAAATTATAACAAACCACAAAATAATAAATCATAACATAACCAAAATTCTAAAAAGATCCAAACTATTTGATCCATAAATAAATAAAAAAAAAACATTGGAAGAACAAATATACAAGAGACGTTAAAAAATAAAGCTTCCTATTTTTTTTATTCCACTTAAAAGTTTCTTCTTTCAGTTGCAAATTGGAAAGCAATTGCTGTTACAGCCACACATCAGAAAGCAATTGCTGATACAGACACACATCAGAAAGCAATTGCTGATACAGACACACATCAGAAAGCAAATATTGCCATTAAATTTCTTCATGCAGAAAAAACTGAACTGATCAACATTCACATGTGCTAGTTGAATGAATACAAAACCAATGCTGTTGATTTCAGTACAATGGTTAGATTATGTTGATTTCAGAATGGCAACATAAATGTGAATAAAAAGGGACACTGTGAATGTGTTGTCATAAGTGCATTGAGAATGGTAATGGTCATGTAGAAAACTGACTTCATAGCAGTTCAAGCTTTTGATTTAAAAGTTGGAACAACTCTCATATCATGACTCAGCTAAATCTCAAAAATGATTTCAGCAACATTCCACCCCTGATACCAAACATAATAATGAGTTTAAAATCACAGAAATTAAAAATAAACTTGAAAATTCTTAAAAAGGGAAATTATTAAAATCACCTAAGTATTTTTCTAATAGTTCAAAAGATGAAGAAAGAACAGGCCGTTCAGCAATATCATATAAAACAATTATTTAAACTGAATAAAGCATCAGTTTTCAATTATATAGCTTATGCTAAAGATGTAGCACTAAATGTTAAATTAGAAAATAAAAATAGTCATAAATTTATAAAGAGCCGAATTAAAATTTAGCAATTTCTTGGCGACCATACCCCATTGGGTCCAGAGAGTAATTGATACAGATATAGCAGCTTAATCATCACTGAAAATGGTTATAAATAAAAACATTACTACAAAATCTATTCAATAGAAATGCTAAGAATACCATATAAAAAAAACTGTTCAATATTAAATCCATTATTGAGTAATTGGAAATGAAATCCTGGAAATAGAAAAAATCATCTTTAAAAAAGGACACACAACATAGCCCTTAATACTGAGTGAAGGAGGAACTATTGAAATGCAATTGTGGAAACCAATTCAAAATAAAACATTATACTCAAGTGTAAAAGTCTTTGGGAAAAATATAAGGTTGAGTCAAAAAAATCATCTGCACTTTATACTGAAAAAAATGTTATGGTGAAAGTGTGGATTGTTATTTTTTTCATCCTCTTAAATAGAAAGGAGATGGAAAATCCTACCAAGAAAATACTAAGAATATTTATAATATAGGGTATCCATAAAGTCTTTTAAAAAGTTAGTATATTTATTATAGTCATTTGGTTTGGGACCTAAAATTAGTTTAAAAAAATTTTTTTTTTATAATCCTTTGTGGCTAAAAGATTTTTTTACCTTCTTTGATGCATACAGTAAATATAAATGGAACTAGAGGTTTATATTTTCATGGATCAATTGTATGTATATAAATTACGATGCCTCATCTCAAAAATAAAATAAAAAATAAAAAAACTATGAATGGAACTAGAGGTCTTGTATGTTTTCTGTATACTTGTTTTGATAGAATCAATGTCATTGGAAATCTTTTTCTTTTAAGTAATGTTTAGTAATTTTGTTAAATAAACCATTTAATATTTAACAAACAATAACACATTGTATCTGGGAAGGAGTGATATGTAGTGAATGTGGTGATCAACAGATTGGCCTATCCTTCCAATGTAAATGTTTGATCAAGAAATTGGTGGACATACAGTCTATAATCTGGCAGAAGATTAGCTTTATGGAAAATGATAGTTAATTGAAAATGATTTAGTTGTGGTGTCATATATTAAGTCAAATATTCATCATAAACATTTGCAGTGCTTAGTAGAATAAAGAATTGGATCAATTATATGTATATACATGATTCAACACCATAAATTCACATTTGAAATATCGCTATAAACTTTTCAAGTCATATGCAAGTGTTCCAATCCCCATATTCTCAGAGTGTTTTCCCCATATTCTCTGAATGGTTATTTCATGACTAAAAAAATTTATCCTTAGAAATTTATTCCATTTACTGTATTCATTGTGACTTGAATGGCAGTAACACTTACTTTTAGTAAGTGAAAAGTTGCAAGTAATATCTTGTGTAATGTTGCTAGTACTGCCAAACAGCAGAAAAATGGTTAAAGGGATATTGACATCAGTACAGAAAAGAAAATTAGGAAGCTGATACATCTTGAAGTATGACACTGTGAGTAATAGGATTTGTATCTTTCAGATTTAAGTCTTTATTCAAGGAGTGCTCTCACCTTTTGAAAATAAACAGTCTATAAAATATGTAGAAATAACATTTTGAATTCTTGAAGTAGACAAAAAACACAAAAAAACTGTCTTACTCTTAAAAAGTGGCTGCTAGTAACCTAATATCATGTTAATTAGTATTACAACTTAGTAATTGGATGTGAATTAGTGTCCAAAATTATTTGAATAACTAAATAATTCCCTAAAAAATCCTAAAATCAAACAGCAATAAAAAATATATGCAGCTTCCAATGGTTATGAATTCATTTGATTGCGATGGTTAGTTAACCTGGATTGGAGAGCAACAGTATCACACAGCTACTATATACACTTATAGACAGCATAAAATATTGATTTAAAAAGAGTTTATATTTCAAGTTATGCCTAATCTTTCTTCAGTTCTTTTTTGTAAGCCATATCAAATTATATGTAATATGTAAATAATTTGAATACCATATTTGTTTTTTGAAAGGCAGTTTCATCTGTCATGGTAATGTCTGACAAATTCTATAGAATCAAGAACCCTAAAATCCTTCATGTAAAATATTCTTAAACTGAACACTGATAAGATTGACCTTCCACTGGTGATAAGCTCTAATTGTATAGTACTATAACTCACGATACTGATGGCTGTTGGTTTTCGTGATTACCTAGTTTCAACTTGTCACCTTCATTCCTTTCCATGCTTACGTTACTTTTTTAATCTGTGGAAGGTTGAAAGTTGATGAATTTCGGTAGAATTATTATTTAAGTTAAATTTCAAAAAATTGAGTAATTGAAAAAAAAAAGTTTTTAAATAACCCCTTATTTGACTGTAAAATGTCCTTGCACTTACGAACATTGACAGTGACATATTTCAGAAACATATCAAATTAGGTTCATTTTGAAAACGTCAGCAACCATTTTGTCTTTGATGGAAAGGGAACATGATTTTTTGGTCAATTAAACTCATTAATTCATCTTATATTAATCAAATCACTCATCGTGTCATAATTGGGTGCCTTACTTGCAAGACAAACATAATGTAAATATATAAATAGATTGATAATGTCACTAGCAATAGAATAGAAGAAAAATGGTAGAGTAGAAAAGATTTCTCCAAGTATTTTTTTATATTCATTTGAAATGTAGTATCCCTTTTCAGATAAGAGTCCATATGAAAATATAAATATATAAAGATGAGAAATCATTAAGTAACTATGAAAATATTTTTCTTTTTTTCTTCACCTAAATATCTTTCATTACTTTATATATTTAAATCTTCTGCAAAGTATGTTATATTTGAATGTCTTGTAAGTTCAGTTTTATAATTTGCCTGAAAAAAGACAAAAGTTCCATTCAATTATTTCTAGTACATTTACCAAAGATTTTGAAAATTTTAATATATACTTTTACATTTTATCACTTTATTTTTTCCTTCCAATTATTTTTCTCTTGACTTTGTTTATTCCTTAAAAAAAATCTATAACCTTAATATAAAAATATTGACGATTTTTATTTAGGGCTCAGTATAGAAATGTTGATCTTTATTTAGGATTAAAACTTATTTTTAAAAAAGTTGTAAGACTGGTTAATTTCCTTATTGAAAAGCAAACTGAACAGAAAGCTGTTTTAAGATATAGCGAAAGACAAAAAAAAAGAATGATAACCCACTACAAACTTCACAAAATGTGTATTTTTTAAGGAAAAAAAAACAAAACAATGAAAAGCTTAAAAAACTCTAAAAAGAAGTTGGATTATATTAATAACCATACAACTCTTTTGAAGAACTGTGAATTCCAAGTACACTGCTCTTTATAGACATATATGTAAAAATTTCTTTACAAATTCTTGATTGAATTATATAAAGAGCTGTACATTTATACATATACACACACAAACACTTATGCATAAATATATAATTGAGTAAACTTGATATAGAATTCTTTATATTCTAGTGTTTTAAGTATGGATTTGAATAAGAAATTTGATGAAAGGGTAAAGCCTTGAAAGGAAAATGAAAGTTGAAAATAGAACATTTCTAAATATACTATTTTTCAAATCCTTTATTGTGAATATTCAAATATTTCCTCAGATCAAAGCATACTCAGTATTTTTATTCATTAATTCTGTTAACACTAATATAAAAGATGTAGAAAAATTTTCAAATATCTACCCTTAACTCAATGTTAAACAGTTTGTTTTGGGAATAATCATAAATAATAGAAAAGTGATAGAAAAAGAAATCAAATATATCTCATCAGAAAATTATAAAACAATTTTTCAACTGTAATGAAGCTCTTTTAGTGGACTTACAGCTTATGTAAAAAAAAAAGGTGAAATCTGTATTTAAGCTAAAATAATTTGTTTTAAAATTGTTTCAAGGGTGCAGCAGTTCTTATATTCATTATGGATTTAAAATATTTCTTACCTTGATTAATAATAAATCGAGTTTAATTTTACTTTAACTCAAAATAATTTAAACTCAATGTAACATCTTTAATATATTGTGCAAGTAAAAGCAAGATATTGAAGCCCCTAAGCATCTCCTTATAATCTTTTCTTTTTTTTTTTTTACAAATCAAGGTAAAATCCATTTTCAATATTTTCATTGGTATTTGGTCAGTCAATATTTTTGGCCATTTTAATGTCAAGAAGGATTATTTTGGTAATCATCATTATTATTTAAATAAATTAATTTGATTAATTTAATATTTAATAAAAGCATCATTGATGCAGTAGATATTGTCAAAGTGAATAAAATTGTGGAACAAGGTTTAGTTAATTCAACCAAGTTTCATTTGGGAAAAAATAAGAAAAATATTTTTATGATTTGATACACAATATTAAAAAAAATTACAATCCATTAAAAGTTCTTTTCTTTTTGTAATTGAGACAATTTTTATATTTCATGATTGAGACAATAAGACAGTCTATCTTTCATGAATAAGTTGTTGATAATTACATTTTTTAATTAATATCTCGATAAAGTAAAGTTTTTTTTATATTTTTTTAAAAAGGATTTCTTGTAAGAGTGAATCCAAAAGATGTAAACTTACATAAGTCCAAGTACTTATCATAGCAAGTTGTCCATTGATATTTGGAATAATATTTGATAGCAAACATTTATCTCTCAATTATCAATTTTAATTCATTGTATTCTAGAAATTGATGAACCTTTTTCTAATTTTTGGATAGTTTTATTAAACTCATATCCAACTGTGGCCTGCTTACTTCCCTGATACAAGTTTCATGGTATAAAAACAACATATATTTGATTTTCATTAAGTAAATAGTTTGCATTTAAATAAAAATGTTAAAAGAGTTATTTTGCAAAAACCTACAAAATAGTCACCACTATTCATAATTTTGCTTTTAGAACTGAAAAATGTTAGCTGAAAAATATTTAATGATTTCATTTATTATCATAAAAGTGTATATTTAAAAATGCAAGGTTTAAAAATAACCATAGAGAGAGAGAGAGAGAGAGAGAACATCTGATGAAAATGAACTGATAATAAATATAAATATTTCTATTATTTCATTTGCTTCATTCCTTTATAAAATTATAATTGCTATAGAAAGCTTGCAAAAGGGTCAATAATTCACCCATTAAATTTTATTATACCTCAAATATGTTAACATTCCACCCAATTTATCCTGCCTAATGAAAGACTAATTGTCTCCCCCCGAATAAAGAAATATTTGAAAGTAGCAATGGGACAAGAGAGAAGAATGGTCACAGCTTTAGAATTTTTCAAAACAATTCAATCATATTCATACTTTCAACAAAACCACTTGCATTTATACTATTTTTACCTGGACGTTAATTTATTTAACAAAATAGACAATAAAAGATTACATTGAATTTTAGTATGCTTCTAGGAAATTTAAAAAAAAAAAATTCAAAAATACTTTTTACCTATACATGAACAACAAAATGGTTGATAATCTACTAAAAAAAGATTCAGTTTCAACGTGTAATTAAAATATGCAAATTCCTAAATTTGTCAACTGAGTTTTTTCTTTTTAGAGTCTTTAATAGTTTTAATCAACCTGTTTATTACATCCTTCTTGTAGCAGATGTAATTGAGAAAACTAATTCAATTTTAACTTCTTTTGCTTTCGAATAAATAGTTCTATCTTTTTTTTTTTAGTTTATAAGTTTCTTTGTTCACATATATAATTCATTTCAAAATCAATTTTATACATTGTTTAATAGAAACTATTTAAAATAATTCTTCTTCTTGGTTATTGGAAACCTAGTTTGTATGCCTGGTTTTTGAAGATTAACCACAGAAAAAAAATCACTACAATATTAAGAGCTTAGGATATTAGGATTTTATAATAAAAATAATGTAGACAACCTGGAATTAAAGTCCTAATGCAAGCTGCTACACATCTTAGCATTTAATTCCACAGAGCATCATTTAATAGATATATATAAACAAACACAAGATGGTCTTTATTATACACTGTTGATTGTTAATATCTTTATGAATTTATTACTACTATACACTATCTTATTAAATTGAAATGAAGGGGTTTACTTCTTTGAATTTTTGTTTTCATTTCTAGTTGTTCACTGTAGCCATAATATTTTGCTGTTCACAATACAATTTAGAGTTATCAACATCACATTTTCAATTATAATTCAATCTTAATTTGCATATTTCTCTTATATACCTTCATTTAATCAACCATAGTTGATTGTAGTTTTTTTCTATGAATTAACTACATTATTAGCAAAATATATTTTTTGTTTGAGAAAATTATCTTAAAGAATTTTTGTACCATTGAACAAATCATATTATATTTTATCACAAATGTATGAATGTAAAATATATATAACTTTCTTATCTGGCAACGAAAAATAAGAAGAGTTACCAAGAAACTTAAATCAAATAGTGTTAGCTTATCTAAAAAAAAGTTGCCAGCATCCTTTTTTTTTTAATATTTATTTATTTATTTACTTATTCAACCATGTTTTTACGTTTCCTTGGTAAGGTATTTTTTTCAATATTATTGTATAATCTTTTTGGACCTTTTCCAATATTTTGTTTAAATAAAATTAGATTGAAAGAAAAGAAAAAAAATATCTTTTTTCTTCTATTCTTTTGCTGCTTTCAACCTTTTACCACATTTTTTTTTCACTTTTGTTCAAATTTATTCTATAACATTATTTTAACAGTTTTATTTATTTTTGTTTTATTTTATTTCATTGTTAACAAATTTTATAGTAAACATTTTATTTTGTTAGAATTTGTATAAAATTGTTTGATTAGTGTTTTTAATAATTAATCATTGTTTTAATATTTATTTTTACTATTTATTTTATGTACATGTTTTTTTTGTTTTTCTTTTGTTTTTCTTTTTGTTTTTTTTGCATGGAATTTTTTATTTTCGTTTTCTTATTTAAAAAATTTATACTGAATACATCTTTTATTTAAATCCAGGAGGCCTGCATCATGTTTTGAACATAGTTTTATTCAGAAGTAAAAAGAAAATTTAATTTCAAATTCTGACATTTTAGACAGTTTTAAAAAAAGATAACTAAAAGAAATCATATTTTCTATAATTTTAAAATCTTTTTATAAAACTCAAACTATTATGACTTTTTAAAATATCATTTAGTAAATTACTTGTTGATCTAAAGATTTAGGATTAAATAGATTCAATGATGTTCTAAATAAAATAATTTGCATTGTAATGATTGGAAGCATCTTTTCATTTGTGTTATTTTCAATTTTTTACTAAGTCATTCAGTATTTGGCTAATTGTATTTCTATCTTAAACAGCTGTGATGCAATGCACAATAATATCATGTTACATTCCTATTCGTCAATTTGCTCTAGTCTGAATATATTTTACAAAGGCTCTTGTTTTTCCAAAGAACTTAGGTTCTATCCAATTAGCTCCCTATATAATATGATGAGGGTGGTCCAGAGCTATTACCATCAGCTGGATTCAAACACTGATAGATAGGTTTTGTGAACAATAACATTTTATTGAGAAATGGGTCAGAATATTGTTTGGTGAATAAAAATGTGGAAACAGCATTGTTTAAAAGTTGTCTTTAGGTAAATGACAAAATTTAATCTTTACAATAATCTGAAATATGTAAATTGTAAAACGGATTGAATAATTGCAGTTAATAAAAGTCTAGATTGGAATTTTAAGTTAAATAAACAAAAGAAATAAAATATTCGATTCGATTGTTGACAAAGGAGGTTAGATTTTATATATACAGCAATAGTAGTTATTGGACAGGAGTTGGCCCAGCTAGTAAGATCTAGACTGGTGATGAGGGCCAAGCGTCCCCCCCCGCCCCGGAGCGCTGGCAACAGGTATGGCGATTCTTTATCTCTCCAACAAAGCTTGTTCATGGATAAAGCAGAGGGAAAACATGGCACCCCAAAAAAAGATTTGTTGTTGTAATTCCAATCTGCACACACATACACACCTGCATATAAGTGACATAAACACATACTAACATACAGACAACACCACTGGACGATCATAGATGCAAAGTAATGGGGAGTTGGAAAGCCCCTAAGCCTGACCAGAGACTGCAAGGGGCAGAATTGTGCTTGGAGCTAACCTTAAGGTATCTCACCAGAAATCTAAAAGGGTGAGCAGATGCAAAGGGGCCCTTGTGAAGAGCTGAGACCCCGGGGAGGGGTCTGGTTGTGTGGCTGAAGAAATGAGGGGCTGAGCAACGTCAATCCCCTTGTAACGTAGGTCGGGATAAAAATATGTTTTACGGCGAACAAAGATCATAACTCTAGATAGATATGAAAATTAGAAAATTTTGTAAAACTTATAATTGTTTTATTAGTCATTTGTTAATTGAATATTGTTTTTTGTAGAATTAAATTAAAGCTTAAAATATTGCAGTAAAAAAAATTAGATTTCTTTTTTCTTTTTGATTGATTTCTAACTTATAAGTTAAAAAAGATTTGGTCCAACATATAAAAGACAAAATTAAGAATAGTTAACGCAACTTTAAGGGACTCTTAGTTGCTTTGAAATATATCTACTTAATTTGCATTTTAAAATCAGTCCTTAAAAGAACTAGTTTAAAAGTTTCAACATGAAAAAAACATTATTTTTGACGTGAAAAATACAGTTATATATTTTTTATCCTAAATTTATAAGAAATTGTTACTATTTATTTTGTCTTGACTCAGTTATGAGAAGATTGATGTTTATGATGGTCACTAGAGTAAGCAAGGTTTTTTTTTTCCATAAATTACAAGATTGGTTATTTTTATAGTAAAGTAACTAATTGTAATTTGAAATCTAGAATATAATTTCCCTAAGTTTATGTTTTAAATGATTTAAACACAACATTATGTGTAATAGTATCTTTTGACTGGATACTATAAAGATTGTTGTACATGTGTATAGTATATCTGAATATTTACAATACTGATTAAATATACCAATCATTGTCAAGCAGTTTTATTTAACTTCATCTCTTCATACCATGATGTCTATTGTTGTAGAATGACCAACATTTTCTTTCTCCTGTCATCTCCAATACTTGCATGTTTCCAACATCTTGGTACATAGTTATTTATAAAATATGTTTGTAGCTATGATTATTGTATTGTTCTAATTTTATATATTCTTTGGTATAGAAGATAAATATAGAAAATCTTTAGATCTGTGCCATTAATAATTTATCAGCTGCAGTTCATAGTCTTTAAAATATTACAACTAAGAACAATTATAAAAAGAAAGAAGCATTTTTTCTCTGGATACAGTTGAATTTAATCTTTAAAAAGAAAAATAATATATGGAAGGTTAAAAATTATGTTTTAATATTTATAAACAAGTCACTAGAATTAGTATTTTTGATATTTTTTATTTTCCTTAGGGTAAAAATTTACTATACACATACACACACACAAATCTGTGGTCCCTATATACTTTATATGCATAGATTTGTATTTTTACGACTACCTCAATAAGTGATTTATAAAGAACAAGAACGCCATAAGAATCAGACTTCTCATAATTCCTGTTGTTTCTATGATCAAGTATAGTTGGTCACACTTCTTTCCCTTTTCTGAATTTGTTCATAATAATCCTTTTGAAGTTGTAAATGGAAAAATAATTGACTCTTTTATCTTGTAAATAAGGAATAGATATTAGAAGATAGCTGTCAAGTTTTAGATGATACGCATTGATTTTTATCTATAATGTAGTTAGCCAACATTAAGTAGAAAATTTTGATATTGATAATGGTTAAAACAGTTTGAATATTAAATTATGGATTTATAAATCTTATATCAGGAAAACAGGTGTAAATGTACTAAACTTTAATCTGTTTCTTAATTTTCTATTGGCAATTACTAATGACATACATAACATTATATTTACTCATTTATGAGGCATAATTAGCGGCAAGCAATGTCACCAATTTTAAAAGGTATTGAATTTTTTTTTGGAATATAAGAAAATCATATTTAGTAAAACTTGCTTTTTATATAAAAAATATACTTTCAGAGATAAGTAATTTAGTTATTACATTTTAGCTACATGGAAATATGATCCTTTTTAAAAATAATTTATAACAATTCATTAAAGTTCTTTCTAGTTATTTACCTATACACTAGCTTTCTTTCTACAATTTAGTGCATAAGAGATAATTTAAGAAGAAGTATAAAACCGAATGGTTTGTAAAATAAGAACTTTTCTTTTTATTGGTACAGAGAAACCCAGCACTCATGCACTTGGATTATATCTGTATCAAACAATATTCTTCTAAATATTCCTTTCTTCCAATGATAGAAGAATCATTTATATATATATATATATATATATATATATATATACACATATATATATATACTAGTTAAGTGTAGACACGGAATCAACGGGGATCGACAACTGTCAGTTTCTCACTATGCGTTTGCAGGTCAAAAATTCGACCTGGCGAA
>JAUZSX010000030.1:1580686-1595227 GCA_034780655.1 Idiosepius hallami
TCTATCACTGATATTGAGCACTCTAACTATAATTTTAAGCAACCTTATTACTTAAAATAATAATAATATATATATATATATATATATATATATATATATAAATCTGTGTAGTAAGATTGCTTAAATTTATAGTTAGAGTGCTCAATATCAGTGATGTATATTAGTTACGCGTAGACACAGAGTCTACAGCCTCTTTAACTTTGAGTATGTTATACAATATAATTAATTAAAATATTAATTATATCTAATTATCTTTGACATTGATTTGAAAGATTGTCAAAAACAAAATAACTGCTTTGCATCAGCTGGCACTTGTTCTATAAAATGCCCAAAAGAAGTTGGTAAATGTTTGTCTAAGGCTTGAACTAATGGCATTTTTTGGCATATGATCTATCCATCCTTTAATATTTTTTTTTGTTTAAAAACTATATACTTAATGAGAATGATTTTACAATTACTGACTCTAATAATCATTCAAGAATCATAATCAATGTTTGTTTTTAGTTTTGTAATTTTTTCTTTTTGTTTTTTGAATTTTGGTTCATTTCCAAATGTTTGATTAGTCAGAAAAAGTATCAGGGTTGGGATGATTGGAGATTCTCTCTTATTCAATTTGACATAGGGTAAAGGTCAAGTTTGATGGCAAGCTTAAAATTAAGCTCAACTTATCAACAGCCAATTTTAAAAAAATTTCAAAATAAATACATAAATAATTTAATAGAAATAATTGAACAAAAAGAGGCTTATATGGAAATTTGAAAGCAATATTAATTACTTCTTTTTTGCTGATTTTTTATTTATTTGCCTTTCTTATACACTTGTTTTCTTTTATTCATCACAATTTGTTCATTGATATAGTAATTAGGTATCACTCACTAGTCAAAAACTTCCTCCTTGCTAATATGTGTAGTTCTTGTTAAATGCATGTGCCTATGTGCAATGATTGTTTTCCTTTCTATGACTGAAATTGCATAGATAAAAAGAATTTCTCAATATCAGACAGATTTTATGTACTTTTTTGACATGAGGCTTAATAATTTGTATTATTTAGAGTATTTAAACTTTTTCCCCTCTTCATAATTATGTTTATACACAACATTTTGATTGTGTTATGATTCTTTTAAACTAGAAAACTCTTGTAAAGCTATGGATCAAGTTAAGTGAAAATTTGATTTTTCAAATCTTCTAGATTCAGCAAATGCTTATGGCCATTTTTTATACAAAAGTAGTATATTGTTTAAACAATCTGTAACCTTATAGCATATGACTTTACCCCAAGAATTTCAATTCCTAATAAATTTTTAATTTAAAACTCTTAACTAGTTTATTTTTGAGAAAAGTTTTGATTCCCTTAGGAACTAAAGTTGACAATCCCTGTTCTCTCACTAAGTACTGACACTGGGTATTAGGAAATTATAGTAGTAATCATAGAATTTCCGGAAAGTTGCTTTACCTGTGCAATAAAAAAAAATGCCTTAATGCCCATGGAGGACATTTCCAGCATTAAGCTGTTTTATTGTAAATAAATAAAACTTTTTATCGGTAGAAATTGTATTGCCTAAATGTTTTATGATCAAATTTACTGTTTATTAGTTTATTTAGATTTCTACAGGTGCAGCTACAGCAGCACGGTAACTTTTTGGGCACTGTATTTATAAAGTTTTTACATTATCGATAGACTTGTATTTCAGTGCCTTTACAAATTCACAAACACAGTTTGAACGCTGTAATTATACTAAATATGTTTTCTCTAAAAAAAAATGTTCTTTACACAGTTGTCAGTGTAGGACAAGCAATGATCAAATGTTAAAGACATCAATAATTTTAAAGTATTTAAGCTGGTTTTGGTAGATTACAATATCAAATACACCTGATTAATATTTCTAATTTGATAGATTACAATATCAAATACAGCTCATATTATTAATTATCATTAATATTTCTAAATTTCTAGAGTATATTGATGTGGCCAAATAAAATGACCTGATACCATATGTTCACTTGTTTGACTTAATAACAATGTGATTCTTGTGGACAGTTTGTTTTTTGGTCTTTTATGGCATATCAACCTTTTTAGATTATTTAAGGCTTAGAACAAGTTTTTAGAAACTTTCTTTTTTGTCTACATGTATTTTTTTTAATACAATAGGCATTATCAAATCTGTAGCTGTATGGAATGTAAGGATTTATACCTTTCCCAAGGATATTAGTCCAATGTGTACAGCACAGCTGAGATTCGAAAAATGTAGTTTTTTTAATACAATAGGCATTATCAAATCTGTAGCTGTAGGGAATGTAAGGATTTATACCTTTCCCAAGGATATTAGTCCAATGTGTACAGCACAGCTGAGATTCGAACTCGCTTATTACCAATTGCCTATCCTCTGCCCCAAGTTCCCCCCTACTATTGATGAATCAACTGCCTTATAACATAGCTGATAAAGAAATATGTACATTGAACTTAAAATAACTAATGTTGTAATTGTCCATCAAGTTTGCATTTTTAGTCCATTGAGGATATTATGGAGAATTACAAATGATTCTTAGTTATTTGTCAGATAAATACTTGAAGCTTTTTGAGTACTCTAAAACGATATCCCTGTACCAATATTGGTCAATTCTGGTAAATAATTAATGGTTTTTATCCCCAAAAACAAAATGACTAATCAAAACATGTTTACATGTTTAAGATCAGCTTTTCATTTATTTCACTTCCTTTTTTTCATCTAAACCACTTAACTGTTTAATGCTTTTAAAACTGATTTTTTTCTTTCAAAACTTAGAAATCACTTAATCACTCAGTGTTTAAGAAATATTTAAAAAAAAAAAAACAAATTAAGTAAAGCAATTACACAAAGCTTAAGACCTTACACACTTTTTAAGTCAGAAGAAACTTTGCATTACTCAAATCACTTAACTGCTTGAAAATTGCTAATGTTTTATTTTGATTTTTTTTTTCAAGTAAATCAATGATAATGTTTTACCCTACCTCATATTCGAATGAATACCTAAGTACTTTATTATAACTAATAAACAAAGCCATGGTATTCACATAAAGTAAATCACCAAATTAAACGAGTGACCACATTTAATAAAATATTCAAAAAATGTTCTTTAAGGACAAAAATGCCATGGCTTCAAAATAGCCAACCAAGCTTAGACTTAGAATTGTAATGCACATATTTAAATTCAAGTTTATATGTATGCCAAGTAAATGTTTTCATCTAATTTCTTCCTGAATGTAAAACAGGTTTTAAAAAATTCTTTAAGTATTAAATACTACTTTATTTGGTATGTTATAAAACAAAGAATTTTTTATCTATTTTTAAAAGTTATTTATGAAGCTTGTGCACTTTCATTCTCTGTACAAATCCACATTTGTATTGACAAATTAAGTCTTTGTAAATTATCAATATTTGTACAAATTTCAATATGAAGTTCAGGAATTCATTTGTTATGAAAATTTTAATTCTTAATCATTCTCTGACTTCATTGTTAAACAGAAATTTCTGGTGATGATGCTATTTTGCATTTCATTTAACCACAGAATGGAATAAATATGAATTTGAAAATTTACAGCAGCTCTTTTTTCATACAAATACTTTCTTCAATATATAAAAAAAAGAGTTCAAAATAAAAATGGGCTTTTAGATATTAAACAAAAATATTATTTAGGATATAAAGTAATTTTTAATTTCTTTATCTTGCTTTGGAAATTAATTGATAACACTCTGTAATAACTTTAAATCAAATTCTTATGATAGATGTAAATATTATAACCAAATTTTTATCCATTGAATGAAAGACTTATGACTAAATATCATTTCAATAAAAAGACAATTTTCATATGTTTCTTTTAGTATATTTTGAATACCACATTTTTTTTATTTTGCTTCTTAGAACACTAAATCAAGTAAAGTTTAAACCATTTTATTTCAACCTCGCCCCCTCCAAATGTCATATGCTAAATCATTTACTTTTTCCACACTTGTATGTGGTCATAAATAATGTTATTGGCATGTTGAAAATATTCTATGTCAAATATATTCAATTTGGTCTCTCACAAAATATTACAAAACACACACACAATATCTTAACTGTTTGTATTTTATACTTTCTTTGATATCAACATAAAACTTTCTTCCATAGTTTATAAAGTAAGATTTATTTATTCCTACATGCATGTAAATTGTGAATTTAGCTTTTGACCTTCTAGTGAATAAACTTGATCCACCCTAGTATTTCACTGTTGTAAAATGTTATTAGAATGAGCTATGCTTTCTCAGTAACTATATTGAAATCTTGTACATTATGCATGAAACTGTGTCAATAGTATATACTTAGGTATTAGAAAACAATAACATAAAAGATGCTTAATTTTAGAATAAATAAGAATATTCTAAAAGGTGGTTACTAATGTTTTTTTATCAATACTAAACATTTATCTAGATGTTTTACAGAATAAATAGACAAGACCAAATAACCTCAAAAATATAAACTTTCTCTCTATAGAAGGTTATATTCTTAAATTTTTTTATTGTTCATTATTTCATAGTAGTATTCCTATCTTTTAAATATCTATATATGTTTTTGCTGGTCTTCTTTAATTGAATATTCTTGTTCAAATCAAAACTTTCCATTAGAGATGAAAAAAAATGATATATTGTTGTCTATATGACACCAAAATGAGGTTGAATTTGAATACTTTAAATGTTATAAATTATCAAGTCTCATCTTTAAAATTCAGATTAATATTTCATACATACATACATACATACATACATACACGCACATAAATGCATACATATTTATAAATTATTTTAAAATGTGAAGACATTTTAGGCTCTATATATTTTTCTGATCTTTGTGCTGACCTGATTATTCCTCTAATATCACATGGTAAATGTTTGAAAATCTTCCAAAATTACATTCTCATGTACTTTGAATCAACTCAAGGACCATTTCCAAGGGTTGTTATTAAATTAATTTTTTTTCAACTAAGAGTATATAAAACGTTTTATTTATATCAGTGGTCTCAGTTAAGGCTAATTGGGTTGAAAATTATCCTTTTCGTCTCCTTATTAAAATCTTTAAGAGAAAAAAAAAACATTTCATTAAAAATTGTTATGCCAAAATTTGGATAATATGGTTTCTACTTGGTTTATAGTACAGTAAACCCATTGTATATTATATATAGAATTATTCCTCATACATACACACATTCATACAAATAGATATCTATCTATTTATAATCAATAATATTCAGTTTTGAGCAATTCCAAGTCAATGGATATTTTATAGAATAATTTTATAGTGATTTTTTTTTCCTGTTTATTGGAAATAATTTGTCTCATACAAAAAGCACACAAATTTTTGTAAAACTAAGCAGCCACTGGGAGATATATTGAAATAATCTATACAAATTATTTTAATATTTTTTCCCATTGGCTTTCTTAGATCCATAGAAAATTTGTGCGATTCTGTTAAAGTCTTAATAAGCAATTTTGCGTAACTATATGTTTAAAGATCAATACTCTTATACACCGGAGATATATATGTATATTCATGTATATATACTGTGGTCAAATAATATCTAGTTGGAATTTTTCATATGCAAACTGGTGACACTTAAAAAGCATGAGTTTTACATTGATATAAGTTTACCCCATACACACTGGCAAAATTTTCTCCATCATCAAAAGCTGACAGTGAATCATAGGCCAACAATGATGGAAGATGTATAGATGAACACCGTTGGAGAGAAAAAAAAATTTATTTTATTAGATTTTGTAGAAAGCCATCCCATTGCAAAGTGAAAATGACTTGTGACGTCAACAGGCCTAGCGGGACAAAGCAATGGCTATTGCACAAATAAAAAAAGTCTTACAACTGCTTTAAAGATGTCAGCACATCAGTGGATACTGGCAAAAATTCTGATTGGGGCTTAACATCCAACAGTAGAATTGCAGTTGAGTAATTAAGTTCTTTGCAAATTTGGGATCAATAATCTATTACCAAGGGACTCTTATTTAGAGCATCAGTACCATTTTTTGACACTTTGATAGAAATGGCCAAACCTGTTGGCAGCAGGAAATTGACAGTTATATCATTATAATGAACCTGCCAATTTTTCATTTTGTTTCTCAGTTAAACCCAATACAACTGTTTTTGTCAGGCTTTCTAATATCTTGATATTGTTTTAAGTGATTACTTGGTTTTCCATAAAGCTGATAAAAAGGGAAAATTGATGAAAAAAACTTTTGTTTTTTCTTGATTAAAAATTTCCAAATTCTTGAAATGTTTCTGAAAAATTAACTAAATTAGAATCTTTCAATATAATCCTAAAAATAGATAAGATTAAAATCCAGACAATAAAACAAATGGGATTTGAAAAACTTCCTTCTTTTCTAAAAAAATTAATCTTATGTTAGCTTAAGCAGTTGTGGAGCTATTTGTAATATTACCAAAAGGTAATGTCCACATGAAAGCTATTTGTAATATTACCAAAAGGTAATGTCCACATGATTTTCCATGTATGGAAAATCATGTGGACATCATTGTGTCTCTTCCTTCTACCAAGTATTATTAACCATATCTAATTGAGCTATATTTATTCTGTATTTATGTTTGATAATTTTATGATTTTGATCCTTTCAAAAAAGACAAAATATTTAGCTAAATCTTTGCTTTATAATTTTTCTCGAAATATAAAACAAAATTTTGGCTTGAATGAAAGAGCTTATTTGAGAAAATTATATTGTAATAAGTTAAAAAAAATGTTTGTATAATTCATACTTTGTACAATATAGCAATGATAAGGATGAGGACAACAGTCCAAATAATAGTTGTACAAACCTTCAAGCCTCATCCCAAGGATTCCCGAAAAACAATTCATATTTATACAGTTAAATGCACGCTCACTCACTCACACACACACACACACAGACATACATATAAGATATATATTAATAGATCTGAATCTTTTAAAAAGAATAGGCACTCCTCTACTTATTTTATTGTTTGTTTTTTTCTAATTTCTTGTTGAGAGTCTTGATATCTCGATAAAAACAGTTCTAACCCCAAGTACTGTCAGAGATTCCCAACCCATCATCACAGGTGGTTTTTATTTGGATTGTAATTAAATTCATGTTTAGTGATTAGATTATTGCTGATTCTTAGATGATAAAATCCATTTGATTTTTTTTTAGCAATCATTAACATCAATATTTATCATAGCAATGTTATTTTGGTCTATTTGCAACTCCTAGTGTTTTGGACATTAATTTTAAAAATGTATCAGTTACTTTATACTTTTGATTTATGATTGACTAGAATTATAGCTGTTTTATTAAGAAAAGACTCATTAAGAGATCAGAAAAAAATTGAAAATTATTTTCTATTCTTAATAAACAGACATGAATAAAATATACAGTTCTTTCTATATACACATACATCTAATACTTTTCACTCACACTAAAATCAGTCAACTTAATTGCAGCAACCATGACATTCAAATGTATATATAAATACTCTGGATTTGTTTAAACAAACTGGTCTCATTTCTGTATCGCATTAACTTTCTCCCTGAATAAATCTTTCCCTTTCTTTTTATGCAGTCTCCAGTTGTCGTTCGACCTTCTCAGTCAGTGTTCAGGTCTCCTACCCACAGCTCGTAGCTGGCATGATGCACTGGTTTATCATCTTTCTATCAAGGTAGTTAGACTCTATTTTATGTTACTCGTTTAAGTTTCTTGCTTTAAAAGATTCCCTATTTTCAATTAAATGAAGAGTACTCTAATATAGAAAATTGCCTTATTTTATTTTTTAATTGGACTATTTTCACGGTGACTTCTGATTAAATGATTGTTATTGTCTTTCATGATTTTCAGAATATAGACATCAATACATTTGTAGATATTTCTATATCATTCTAATCCTCTTTCACGTCTATTTACAAGAATAAAAATTTTACAATTATGGAAAAGCTGAAAGATCTTTAATTTATGGCTTACCTGGGCACTCTTTGCAAATAACACTGTTCAATAATACTAAATCAAGAATATCATTAATTTTATTTGTTTGTGTATTTCATGCATCAACATACAGTCATGATTTATTGGCACCGTCCAATAAAAATCATATTTTGTTAATGAAATCTCATAAAATGATCAGAATCGAAGGTTATAATATAGTATCATATGTATTTTGAATGATTCTTTCTGATGCAACAATTGGATCTCAAAAAAATTAAATAAAGAAATTTCAATGAAAATTTCTAAACTACTGTGTTCCAAATTATTGACCCGGCTTATTTTCATCTATTACCAGTATAATTACAACCACTTTCAGTTTTGACATGGTTTCGTTATCTTATTATATATTTATTTAGTGTTAATTTGTAAAATTTATCATTTTCAGATAATTTTTTGACAGGGTTTGCTTTGAATTAATTTAAATCAAGGAATTTTCCTTATAGTTAAGACTAAAGAACACAGTGAAGAGTAAAAACACTATACCAAGTGGGAAGCACAGCAGAAGCTGTTTGATGTTTTGTGAATGCTTTGCTGCCACTGGAACTGGATGACTTCTTATGGTCACATGCATTTTGAAAAAAGAGGAATATGTTAAAATCTTGAATGAAAACCTGAAGGACTAGAAAGCTGTCACTTAGTTGACGTTGGCACTTTATGCAAGATAATGACCCAAAGCATTTGACTAATCTGACTAAGAAATGGCTTGAGGATAACAATATCGATATTTTAGAGTGGCCATCCCATAGCCCGGACATCAATCCCATCGAAAAATTGTGGAGGATTTTAAGATTGAAGGTAATGAAGAGGATTATAGTTAGGAGCAATGGGCTAAATTTACTGCTGAAGAATGCTACAAGTTAGTTAGAAACTATAAAAAAAACACTACAGCAACTAATTAAGGCTACAGGCCATACAATCAATCATTAGAATTACGGTACCAATAAATTTGAACAATGGAAGTTTTAAATATCGTTTGTAATTTCTTTATTATTCATTTTTTTTTTTAATTCGATTGTTGAGTTGGAAAGAGCAGTTCCAAATATAAATATTACTAGACAGCCCATGAACCGTTGGGTCAATCAGTGTTGAGAAATTATAGCAACATTTAATAAATCCAATAAATGTGATTGATACGACTGCTGGTTATTGGCCCATTATATATATATATCCGTTTGGTATATATAAGTTGACTGTGACAACACTGCGTCACTCAGCACTTGGTATGGGTCAACACTGCAGACTCTGAAATGGCATCTGGGGAAAAATTTGGCCCTAAAATAGTCAACATGGCAACTCCTCCCTGAGTACCAGCGTTACCAATTTTAAATGCCAAAAAGACAGTTTCTGTAGGCCAAACTCTCCCTATACTTTGCAAACAAACTGAAAAGTTTTTTGGAATCCTTGGGATGAGGCTTGAAGATCTGTACAATTATTATTCGGACTGTTGTCCTCATCCTTATCATTGCTATACTCACAACATTTCGGCCGATTAACCCTTCGGCCTTCTTCAGGTGTCCCTTGGACGCATAGTGCAATGGATTAAGGCGTTGGAGTATATACACTTCAAAAGTGAGCATCAGCTGAAAGTTAAGGTTTCCATCCCACCCAAAGGCAGTAATTACAAAATTCCAATCGAAGGCATGGTTAACATAATGAGACCTTTAAATAAAGGGTTGAGTTTGAAATTCTGTAATTCCCGATTACGACAAGAAGGTTCCCGGGATCGATCACCTGAAGAAGGCTGAAGGGTTAATCGGACGAAACATTGTGAGTATAGCAATGATAAGGATGAGGACAACAGTCCGAATAACAATTGTACAAACTGAAAAGTGTTTGTTGTTTTTTTTTATTTCTAACCTTGGTAATTAAACTATACAGATCATCTTGATACTAACATGATTAGTATTAAATTTGCTAAAGAATTATGTGCAAAATTACAATATAGTGTAATAAGAAATAAGTTTTTTAAAAAAAATACACTTTTTGCTGCTATTCTTACACATTCAAAAAGAGAGAGAGAGAGAGAGAGAGATAGGGACAAACTATTTCTTGTGGATAGTGCGCAAGCAAACAACCAAGCACAACAGAGTTTTAATATTATAAACTCCCGTTGACTCCGTGTCGACAATTAAATAATATACACGCTCTATCACTGATATTGAGCACTCTAACTATAATTTTAAGCAAACTTATTACTTAGAATAATAATATATATACATATATAGAGATATAAGTAAATAGATAGATAAATGGATGGATGGATAGAAAGGTAAATGGATGGATTGATAGATACACATGGACGGAGATAGATAGATAGATAGATAGATAGATAGATAGATAGATAGATAGATAGATAGATGCATAGATAGATAGATGCATGGATAGACAGACAGACAGACAGACAGACAGACAGATAGATAGATAGATAGATAGATAGATAGATAGATGTCAAGAGAGAGAGGAAAACAGATTCTAAAGTCAGATAAATGAATCTTGATATAATATAAAAGATATTAATAAATAAATAATAAATAGAAAAATAATATAAAAGAAAGCCAAAATATTTTTTAAGAAGACAAACATATGTTTTAAGATAAAAAAAAAAAAAAACTTAGATCTGCAGCAATTGACATGCAATAAGTGGGTTATTAAAATACAACCATGTTTTTGAGATACAGAGTCAAATAAATGCTTGGTCTTTAATAGAACTTCAATGTTTGAAGCCAAGAAGTAAAAATATTGAATCTTTTGCTTTGATAAAAATGGAGATTTTCAGGATTTTTAGTCTAAAAGTTGATTGAATAAATGATTTATAATTTCAGTGATGGTGTACAGGCTTTTTGGCACTTTTGCAGAACAAACAAATGGAGAAATTGGCCGAAATATTTTTTTGATCAGGGACTGGTTATAAGACATCACTGGTTGTAAGAAAGCAATTTGATTGGCTAGGGTTTAGGGTTAGAGTTTAGGGTTGGGATTAGGGTTTAGGATTTAAGGTTAGGGTTTCAGGTTAGGTTTAGGAGTAGGGTTGGGCTTAGGGTATAAGGTTAGGGTTTAGGGTTGGGTTTAAAGTTAGGTTTAGGGTTTAAGGTTGAGTTTAGGGTTAGGGTTTAAGGTTAGGCTTTAGGGGTTAGGATTAGGTTTAAGATTATGGTTTAGAGGTAAACATTTCATTAGCCAATCAAATTGCTGTCTTATAACCAGTGCTGAAGAAAAAAAAAATATTCCGGCCAATTTCTCTATTTGCTTGTTCTGCTAAAGCGCTGACTTTTCATCACTTGACATTTCATCACCCGACTATTAATCACGGAATATTAATCACTAGACTTTTAATCACATGGTTTTTTTCATAACTCGGATGCTTAATCCTTTCAAGAATTGTAATTATTTAGGGAAAGCGTTTGAAATAATACTTTTGAATATTTTTGACATGAATTAATAAACAAAAAAAAAATCATTTGAACAACAGACTCTTGTTTATTGTTTATTTGTTAAAAAGTTTGAAAAAGTGGATGTTATTCACTTTATAGATTTTAATAATCTTTCGTAAAAATAACACCAAAATTTATTTTTTAAAAAGACTGAAAAAATAGCTGATATTCACTTTATAGATTTTAATAATCTTTTGTAAAAATATCCCAAAAATCTATTTTTTTTTAAAGTTTGAAAAAGTGGCTGATATTCACTTTAGTTTAATAATCTTTCGTAAAAATAACACAAAAATTTATTTTTTAAAAAGACTGAAAAAGGGTTGATATTTACTTTATGGATTTTAATAATCTCTCAGTAAAATAATCCTAAAATTGTTTAAGGGGTTTTGGCGTAATAAAATCATAATTACATAAATAACAGGATGTAGGGTCTCATTCAACTATGACAATCTGGGTTTTTTTTTTATTATAAAAGATGAAAAAAAATGACTATACATTCAACAGTGGCAAAGATTTATGTTAGGGTTCTAAGCTGTGGATGCAAGCAACAAAGAATATGACTAAGAGCATGTGCTCTTCAACTCTTTACACAATAGACAGCCTAAGGCATGTGACCATATGTCCTGTGTGCTTAGCGTCAGGGACTAAGATCCCTATCCTCCTTTCAAGACCCTTTTGTACATGACAATAAACAATAGGTGAGATTGTTTAGAGGTGCTTCAGATTTTTTCACCTGATTTTAATCTGAGTCATGGATTGTTTTTTTTTTTTTTTTTTTTTTTTTTTTATTATGGTGGGTGGTTTTAATTTTTATTATTATTTTTTTTTTTCTCGGTTTTTATTTATTTGTGGTTAAAAAATATTTTTCTAATTATTTCTGGTTTTTTTTTGTTTTTTTTTTAATCATTTCTGTTTTTAATTGTTTTTTTTTATTTTAATTATTTGTGTTTTTTTAGTTTGTTTTCTTTTTAATTTTTATCATTATTTCTGTTTTTTTGTTTAAATTTTAATTATTTGTGTTTATTTTGTATTTTTTAATGATTTGTTTTTTTGTTTTCTATTTTTTATTAATGTTTTTTTTTTAATTATTTGTGTTTTATGTTGTTTTTTTTAATTTTTTAAAATTATTTCTGTTCTTTTTTTTTCAATTTAATTATTGGTGTGCATGTAAGATATGAGTGAGTCCTCAGGTTGGAAGCTAAGTTATACTAAGCAAGGGCGGTCAACGTGGATAGACAATTGGACTTCGGAACCGTACTACATTAACATGTCGAATAATATTGTTGGGAAAGGTATGAAGACCCATCTTCCCTCCAGCTATGGGTTAAATAGTGAATGACTCCAACGACGGATGTGGCGGATGATGTCTACAATGACACAACGGTACTGAAGGCGGACGAAGGCTGCAACAGAGGATGGCCTTCAGTCGTCGGGGTTATCCATGCCATTGGAATAAGGCTATCCTTTGCCAAGGGTCCGTGTGGTGACTGCAGGTGCATCAGTCTCCCCACGTTAAACAGACATCACGCACAAGCGTCCTCTCGAAAGGATCTACAGGGACCTAAACAGAGGACAGTCATACTCGAACACAAGTGACAGCCAATGATAATGATATTAAGCAACTTAGTGGTGGTGGGGATGGGGTGTAGAGTTAAGCATTTACATGTTGCTGTCTTTTGTATCTGCTTGTGAAAATGACAAACAATGAGAAGAGGCTGACTTGACAATTATGTAAGCCTTTCAATCTAACAAAATGCAAGTTGCATTGACTAAAACTAAGGCTTAAATAAAAAGATGTTTAAAATACCAAAACTGAACAATTTCTCAATGCTATACCTCCTTTCCTTCGTTACCTTACTGAAGCTGGTAAAACCCTGTTGTTTGTTTGTTGGGGGCTTTTTTAGACTTAAACGACAGCTGGTTTTCACCTATCTTGGCTCATCTTTTTAGTTTAGCTTAAAAAAATAATCTCTATTTTCAAAAGAATAAGAAAAAAACAACAAAAAAAAAGATGAAAACTATAAGGAATTAGATTTATTGGTTTTTCAACAAAAGAAAAATAATCCCAACTATGATAATAGGAATATTTATAATAATAATAATAATAATAATAATATTTATGATGATGATAATAATAATAATAATAATGTTTATAATAATAATAATATTTATAATAATAATAATAATGTTTATATAAATAAAAATATTTATAATAATGATATTTGTAATAATGATAATAATGTTTATTTAAATAATAATATTTATAATAATAATATTTGTAATAGTATTTATAATAATAATAATATTTAATATTAGCAATGGTGGAGCATTGGTAAAAACTCAGGCTCTAGAATCGTATTACATGAGTTTAAATCCCAGTCAAAACCATTGCATTCACCTTTAGCTCATCTAGGTGAAGGGTAACACCAAATGTAAAAAGTCCTGGTAAGAGCATGTAAAAATGGCCTTGTGCCAAACTTGGATTAAAAGCTTTAGAAATGAACTGATTCCCATTTATTCCATAATTACCTTAGTGGAAAGTCCTCGATGCCCAGACAATGATGGACAATACTTTTAGTTTTATTATAAATTGAAATTTAGAAATAATAAGGATTCATTAAAAAGAGGGAGAGTATCCCATCCAAGCCTTGTTTAGCAATCTGATTATGATGGTGTCACACTAAAAATACTATGATATAGGACTGGCAACCATGTCATTACATTGTTGCCCTTCACCTGAATGAGTTACTTTCCTGAGTTAATGAGCCCCATCTGCCCGGCACAACTTAAGGTAAAGGAAATGGTTTTGACTGAGATTTGAATTTGTGTAATATGATTCCATAGCTCATGCTTTTACCAATGTTCCACCTTAGCTGGCCAATATACATATGTATGTATATATATTATTATAAAATTATTTTATTTATAAATTTATATATATATCATAATAAAATTATTTTATATATATATATATATATATATATTATAAGATTATTTTATATATATATATATATACAGTGCCGGCAAAAAGAAAGTCCGCATTTGTAATTTTTTCAAAAACTGCAAATTTAAGCCTA
>JAUZSX010000031.1:37389-48474 GCA_034780655.1 Idiosepius hallami
GGTTTCTACGCGTACATGTTGTGGATCCCGGGTATCAACGCGCACATGTTGAGGTTCCCGGGTTTCAACGCGCACATCACGAGGCTCCCGGGTCTCAACGCGCACATCACGAGGCTCCCGGGTCTCAACGCGTACATCACGAGCCTCTACGCGCACATCTCGAGGCTCCCGGTTGTCCACGCGCACATCACGAGGCTCCCGGTTGTCCACGCGCACATCTCGAGGTTCCCGGTTGTCCACGCGCACATCACGAGGCTCCCGGTTGTCCCGAGAGTCCCCGCGAACATCACGAGGCTCTCGAATGTCCCCGCGCACATCGCGGGATTCCCGAATGTCCCCGCGCACATCACGGGGCTCTCGAATGTCCCGAGAGTCTCCACGCACATCACGGGGCTCTCGAATGTCGCCACGCATATCTCTCATGTCTCCACGTACGTCTCTAATGTCTCGACCTTCAATACGGTTGTCCCTCTGCTCGAGGCGATTATCCCTCTGCTCAAGACGGTTGTCTCTTTGCTCCAAACGGTTTTCTCTCTGTTCCAGCCTAATATCACGAGATACAAGACGAGAATCTCTAGATGATTCCAGGCGATGATCTCTATTTTCGAGACGAATATCTCGAGAGGAATCGAGACGGTTATCTCTCTGATCCAGGCGAAGGTCTCTAGAGTTATCATGACGATTATCCCGTTGTTCCAAACGGATATCTCTATTTGAATCATGTCGGTTATCTCTCTGCTCCATAGGTACATGCCTAGGAGGTTCGTGTCGGTTATCCCTCTGCTCCATAGGTGCATGTCTAGGAGGTTCATGTCGGTTATCCCTCTGCTCCATAGGTGCATGTCTAGAGGGCTCGTGTCGGTTATCCCTCTGCTCTAGAGGTACATGCCTAGGAGGTTCATGTCGGTTATCTCTCTGCTCCAGACGTATATCTCTAGGGGTTTCATGTCGGTTATCTCTCTGCTCCATAGGTACATGTCTAGGGGGTTCATGTCTAGGGGCTTCATGTCTAGAGGGTTCATGTCTGTTATCTCTCTGCTCCATAGGTACGTGTCTAGAGGGCTCGTGTCGGTTATCCCTCTGCTCCAGTCGTATATCCCTAGAGGATTCGAGGCGGTTGTCTCTTTGTTCCAAGCGAATATCCCTGGAAGGCTCAAGTCTAGATTCTCTCTGTTCTAGTCGTATATCCCTGGAAGAGTCAAGCCTAGACTCTCGAGGCTCGTGACGTATATCCCTAGACGACTCGAGCCTATTATCCCTCTGTTCAAGGCGGATGTCCCTTGATGACTCAAGTCGGTTCTCCCTTGGTTCATGACGTATATCTCGGGAAGATTCAAGACGGCAGTCTCTAGACTCGAGACGAATATCACGAGACACTCCACGCAATTCTCTCGGTTCAATGCGCAGATCTCTGCCCTCGTGGCGTATGTCTCTGGGTTCTCCCCGCAGATCTCTTGGTTCTCGGATATCACGAGAATCATGACGTAGGTCTCTTGGCTCCCCACGTATATCGCGGGATTCCATACGAATGTCTCTAGATTCACCGCGCATGTCACGGGTGTCACGAATGTTATGTGGTTCGCGCATATCTCTTGGTTCTCCTCGTATATCACGTGGTTCATGTCTATTATCCCTCGGCTCTCCACGCATATCTCGGCCATCACGGTGGTCTCGTGGATCCCTCAAAAGAGCCTCACGCTTTTCACGAGTTTCTCTGGCAACTCTACGTTTCTCCATTTTTTCTTCACTCCTGAATAAAAAAAAAATAAAATAAAGTTTAGAAATAATTCCTAAATTCAATATTTGAAACAATTATTTAAATAAAACTTAGCATTAAAAAAAAAATTGTTAATTCAGAATATGCCACTAGGCTATGAATTTTAAAATGTAATTTTTATTTTTAATGTTAATTTTCAATAAATTTATTACTAATTTTTCAAATCTTTGAAGTATTATAGTATTTTTACTTTTATCAGAATTTTATAAAATACGTTCAAACAAAAAAAAACTACTACTATGAAACAAAAAAATTAATAATAATAAAACATAAAATAATCTATTAAAAGTAGAAATTGAATCAAGGAATTTTTATATTTCAGAATTCAGAAAACTAAAACTACAAACCTTTCACCATGGCCTTTTTCTCCATCTTCATCATCACTGAAAACGAGTTTTTCACTATAAAAAGACAAAAAAAAGGGGGGCTAATAAGAGGCATTCTTGGCTTTACTAATAATTATAATAAAAAAAAAAAGTTATATTTTTGGGGAGAGATTTAAAAAAGATAGTTGGAAAATGGAGAAATGTAATTAGAAAGATTCATGAATACTTGTTTGATATGGAAAAAAAAAAGTTAAAATAAATGATTGGTATAGTGCAACTTTTACTTTAATAAAACCAAAAAAGTTCAGAAATTTCTATTTGTCTTAATATGGATGATTACCTGTAGTCTATTTCTCCTTGGGCTCCTGCCCATCCACCATCAGTTGGGTCATTACGTAATATTTCATCAAATTCTTTAAGATCCCTATCTTTGATAATGGCGGGTCTTTTATAATTGTCATCATTTTCATTAGCTGGTCTCTGGGGTTGTGGCTGCTGAATATTTGGAGGCGGACCTCTGGGGAATCTAAAAAAAATCATTTAGGTTTAGAAACAAGAATAGGTAAATAAATGATCAAACCATATGAGATTGGAAATTCAAAATGAAGAAACAAAGTAAAATGAAAGATACAATATGCATTATAAGTTATCTTACTAATCAGCAAATCTAAATAATTACAGGCTTAATGATAGAAAAATTAAGCCATTAGACTGAACAGAGCATTTTGCTAGACAGAGTGGGCCAAAAGTAGGTATTAGACACAGAAACTGTTTAATTCCTTAACTATTAAAAATGTCCTCTGCCAACATTGCAACATTCTTTAAAGCTAGTAAAACAAAACAAAAAAAAACTAAAAACATAAAGCATATAAAAAGATTTATAAAGAAGCATATAAAAAAAAATTTATAACTGTATTCCTACTTTTATCCAAACTTGTAAATATTTGAAAATTATTAGTGTTAAACTATTAATTCCTAAATTAAAGAGTAAAGAAAAACCAGAAAATGATTCTATACCTTCCATCATAGTAAGGTGCTGGAGGCCTATTCATCGCATGATAATTGGCAGGATATGCTCCTGGTCCAGGGGGGCCTTGTTGAAAACCACCACGATATAACTGGGAGAGGGAAAGAAAAAAAAATTAACTGAATTTGAAGGTTTTTATTTCTAATATTAAAACAAAAAAATAGAAAATAAAAGTTAATATCAAATTCAATTTTATTAAATACTTTTCACAATTCTAATTATTTAAATCCATTGAAATACAAAGCTTAAAACAAATAAGCTAAATGAAAAATTCACAGTAAAATGAATTAAGCTGAAAATTCCACAAAGTATTTAACAAAAATTTCCAAATGAATTTCAATAGAAAACAAAAAGTATGCTTACATAATGTGGCAACATATTACGATATTGTGCAGGCGGGTTAGTTAAGCCCATGTGAGGTCCGAGCTGAGGTACAGCACCGGGGCCAGGTCCTTGATTTGTAGAGCCTGGCCGCGGTGGTACCTGCTGCGGAGGTGTCTCGGGGCCACCTGACATCTGGGGGCCATTTATTTGAGAAGTCGCATTGGGAGCTTGTGAAGAAGAAGATGGATTTTCGGGCATTGGCTGTGGTTGTATAGCACCACGAGCGCCTCCTTCGCGCCAGCTCGCAACATCTTAAAAAGAAAAAAATATATATATTTCACTACTTTGATCATTTAAAAAAGTTCCACTTTCAAATTTAATATGATAAATGAAAATACTCATGCAATGTGTGATCTTTGAAATGTTTTTAACTAATTTTAAAGTTTTTGTTTTACAGCAAATCAACTGTTATCTCTTCAGTTTTTATTTGTGAAAGGTTAATATTATTTTTTTTGATGTTAAGTCTTTTAAAAGTCTATGTGATTATGTTTGATAAGAAAAAAAACTTTTTAATAGGAACCGTGAACATTTGGTTTTGTTTTTTTTATTCTTATTTTGTTTTATATATATTTCATATTATGTGTTAATTGTATAATCCATAGATTTGTTTCAAGTCTTTTTTGATTATCTTTAAGCAGAAAAATTTTTCATTAAAGTATATTATTTGATGTGTTGTTTATCTTTGCATTATTTGATTATATTTGTATAAAGAGTGAAAATCAGAAAGGAGTTATTTGTGCTTGGAAATACAAATTTCTAAGGAACTTGAATGAATTAGATTTTGTCCAATAACTCCATCATCCAAAGGAAGGCCAAAACTTTATGTTTGTATTTTTCAGTAGATCTCTTAGGTTTTGTGCTTTGTAGTATTTTTGATGGATTGGTGTCAGGTGTGTGCAGTAAATTAGTATGTGTCTTACACTATAAACTGTTTGGCATTTAAGTAGTTCTGTACCTCTTAGTAGCCAAGAGTGAAGAGGAGAAAAAAAAAGTGGGGGGTGTCCGATTCTAATTACCTCATTTTTTTCTTGACTTTCTTAGAATTTCAATTTTAAAAGGTTTATAAGCCACCAGAGATATAGAAATATTGTATGTAGTTATGGCATAGGCTACAACATTAACCAAATGATATTTATTAACTCAAGTCAAAATGTTAGGTAGCATTCAAAATTAACATGAGATTGCATAATAGGTGATATAGTATGTTACACAAGTATATTTAAACAAATTAAAAAAAAAGAAATAACAAAACAGATAAATTCTCTGGGAAAACAGACAGCAGCAAAGTTTGACTAACAAAATATCAAACAGAAAGTAAAATTGGTTTTGGGTTTCCACCCTTAAATAAGCAACCTTTTATGAAATTAAAGAAGCAATTCATGATACAAATCATAAATCAAAACTACAGGGAAAAATTCCCTTTCATTAAAGTTCATAGTCATGTTTTAGCAGCAACATAAAGTCCTGAATTTTATTTATTGAAATCAAAATAGTATAAAGTTTTCTAGAACTTTAAATAGAAAATTTTAAACATTAATTCCCCCCCCAAAAAAAAAAAAAATCCTAATTTTCAGTACGTTTTGGAATAAAAATAATTTTCTATGTCAATAAAAATTAAGAACATTTGCAATAAAAATATTTTTTTTAAAAGTAGGTGAGTTTTAAATAATTTACTTTTTTTTTTAACAGATGTAATTTTTTTGTTAAATTTTTGCACGATTATGAACTTTTTGATGGAATTTATGAAAAATTCCAATCAAAAGCATGTAAGAATTTTCATGAATTTTTAATGTAAGCAAACGTTAAATATAGTTTTTTTTAAAAAAAAAGATTCATTTTAAACACTATATATGGTGAAATTCCTTTAATCTTACATTATTTTAAGCTACATTTCTTCCAGTTATTATCACAGCAACACTAACTTTAATTTTTGACTAAAATTCTAATGAATGATTTGACTAGGAATTTATTTTTAAATTTTTTAAGTTCTTTTTGTTAATTTTTTTTACTAATTGTCTTTCTACAGATTTAGATGTTTTTATTTAGCTTAAATCAAGATCGCTTGATAGCTTGGTGCAGTATGTGGATGCTACACAGGTTGCACAAGTAGTGCAGCTTCTTCAAATTCATGGTGTGGCAAAAATGTTGTGTATAGGAAAATATATTTGCTATAACATTTATTCTAAGGATTAAGTGGGGCATTGCCAATTTTGTGCCTAAGCCAATAATGGCAATTTTAACAGGAGTTGGTTTGGATCGGGTTTAACAACCTGTCAACCATTTTTACGGTTTATGTTCCAATCTATTAAGAAATCAAATAGAAGAGGAAAAAGCCTTACTTTGAGGTCGCAAACTTGGTCCTGGACCATACTGGATATCCTTTCCAGCCTCTTCTTTCACCTCTTTTTTTTCTTCTTCCCCACCAGGCGCAAGCCTTGGGAATTCTTCGTGAAATAATGGAGATTGATGGCTCAAGATTCCACCTAAAATAACAATTGAAAATAAAAAAAATTGAAAATAAAAAATAGCATCCTGGCAACTTTAAATCTAAATAATTTATCTTTGACTCAAGATGTTAACTTTTTTTAAAAGTATAAACAATGAAATAAAAGAGAAAAAAAGTTCAAGAAAAGCAACCAAATATGTTCAATATTTTCTACTTACTTTGCGAAGTTTCCCCAACAGTCACACTGCTCCATGATTTGCCCCCAGTACTGTTTGTGGTTGCCCCAGATGTGTTCGATTGCTAAAAAAAAAAAAGATTAAAAAGAAAAAAAATATTAATCAAACTGCAAAATAATACATAAAATACAAGTTAGTATCTTATCTAAATACTAAATTTTGTAAAAAAAATACAGAAATTTAGGTATTTTGATCAGGTTTTATTTAATTACCAGAAAAGTAAAGTAATTTACTATTGTAAAAAGGGCTTATGTTTGAGATGGCATGGTCCAACCGACCTGGCTAAGAAAACGACTTCTGTTTTAGAAGATAAATCATGAAATCTTATATCAATAAGTAGAATCAAAAAAAAGTTTTACAACCTGATATTTCAAAAACAAGTATGCTTATAAAACCTTTCTTGAATATCCATCAAATAATTGATAGAAATAAATTTTTGCTGTAATTTAGTAGCATCAACTCTCATTATACCATTAAACGGAAAACTGGTGAGCGACAGTGGAACATTGGTAAAAGTTTGGACTATGAAATTGTAATTACGCGAGTTCAAATTCCAGTCAAAGACCATTACATTCACTTTAGCTGCTTCAGGCAGATGGGGCTCGTTAACTCGGAAGAGCAGCTCATCTAGGTGAAGGATAACACTGAATGTAAAAAGCCCGGGTAAGAGCACGTAAAAATGGCCTTGTGCTAAATTTGAGTTGGTGCTCACCAAGTAAATATAATACCATTAAACAGGGATTTGCAATTTTCTATATTTATTCATACTTATCTCCCTTGTGAATTTTTTTTGCTATGATTTTTAAAATGAAATTTTTGCCTATGAATATTTTTGTTTACCTTGTTGATGACTTGCCCCGAAGGTGCTGTAGTAGCCGGCTGCTGCGGCGACGACTGCTGCTGAGTTCCACTGGTGTCCTTCTCCTTGGTTCCCCATCCTGAACCTCCTGTGGGTACTAAATTGATGCTAGGATCGTTACCGCTATTTTCACTCTTCAAACTTGGAAGATTGGCAGGTGGTGGCATTCGGCGCACACTGCCCACTTTACCCAAACTTTGCAACCCATGTTGGCGAGTTACTACAATTTAAAATTAAAAAGATGCAATTTACATGATTTTCTAGTTTAAGAGAACTTGGAGGAGAAAAAAAAATGGTTCCCATAAAATTGAAAAATATTTTAAAATTCTCAAATTCAAAATAAATAGAAAACTGAAAATAAGATGTTTTCAATTGTGCAACTCACCAGTTGACTTCTGTGTCTCTACGCTCTTTCCTTTGTATATGTTATTTATATTAATTGATGTAAATTTTCCCTTTCCTTTCTCCCCTTTGTTACCTAGCCCCGAGAGTGAGGACATCGTGCCAAGGCGTTCATTGAAACCTTTCTGCTTATATACCCTATGAACGGTCCGTAAGAATCTGAAAAAATAAACAAACACAAAAATCAATTTCAATGAAATTAGAATATGTTAATTTCAAGAAAGCAATATAGAAGGCAATTGAGCATTTTTCATTTAATCCTTTGAACGCTAACATATCAAAATTACCAAGTAGTCACTTAGAGTCGTTATAGTAGAGCAACATATTAGGGTCCAAATATTGGTGTGTCTTTTTTTGCCTCATGTTCTCAGAGACGATATATCAGCCCCTTAGGGTTCAAAGGTTTAAACACCAATTCTTTTTTTAAGCTTTGAGCTAAAAACAACAAAACTACTAATGTCTCTCTTGATGTGTTACATAAAACATTTAGTTTCTAAATTTTAAGGTTAATAGCCAACGGTTAAGTATATTTCTATATCAAGAACAGCTAGTACACATTAGTAGAATTCAGATATAAATTAATTTTTTAATATTAACAGAGAAACCTTATCATAAGGATTTTATGCTTCTGATTAAAGAATGTAGTAATTGAAACAATTTTTAAAATAAAGAGCCCATAAACTGGCACATATAACCATAATAAATATATTTAATGGCAATCAGAAGTAATAAAAATTTAGATTACCTAATTTTAAAAAATCATAGTAAGTAGATGATTTTATTTGAAATTAAAATTGATTTTTAATTCTAATTGCAGGCCAACAATTAATCATAAAAATAAAGAAAAGTAATTTTCAAATCTTATATTTTTTAGAAAAAAAAAGAAAAAAAACAGGACAAATTTTTTGTCCAATGTTCAAATTATTCAAAAATTAAACGGATGAAAAAATGATTTGTGTTAATTCAATCTTAATAAAATTTACAGTAATATTCTTAATATCAATAATTTACTTTTTTAAATTTTTAAGTGCATAAGTATACCTGTGAGAATAATATAATCGATTTCAAGAGTTTCAGAAATTGTCATAAATACACAATTCAAAAATAAGAAAATAGAAATAATTTTCTTAAATGTTTGCTATAAAAACAAAAAGAAAATGTGAATTAAATTGACAAAAGTGTATCCATGAATCTTAAAAAAAAAAGAAAAAAAAAGGGTTTCATGGTGGTTACCAATTCTCTCACAAACAGACCACTGAAAGGGAAAAGAACTTGATGGGGATAAATTGAACAAGGCTAAGAAATAGTTGACATAGATTGACCGGACAGATGCAATTTTGGTTTAGAGTAGCTTTTTGAATTCTAGTTTAAATTCCTATTAGTTACTAATGTTAGGACAAACCTTGGAAAAATGGTTTCCATTGCTTTTTTTTTCATCAATTTATTGGTATTTACTTTAAATCACAATTTGATTAAGATAACATACCTGTTAACAAAATTTAAAAGACCAGAGTGATAACAAGAATAAAAAAAATCATGAAGCCTTCTTCAAAGGTACTAATATGAGACAGAAGATAGATAAGGTTATAGTTTAATTCTTTGTTATAAATCTATTTAGAAATTGGGGGGGGGTTCTATTATTTAATCTGAGTGATACTAGTGATACCCAAATTGACAAAAATAATTTCTATGAAAAATGACAAAAATAATTTTTATGAAAAAACAATCTGCAAGGGTTGTTTCAAAAGTTATGCCACCTATTTTTTAAAATAGGATAAGTTTTGAAGACGAGACTGGTACCATTAAAACCGGCAACCTTTTGTGCTCCAGAATTTTTTTTTCTTCATAGTTACCACCATTGGCAATGAATTTTCTAAATGTTTGCCAGCGATAAATAAAGCGGTCCATTTTTGTGTCTAAAAAACGCTTTGCACAACATCTATGAAATCATCCAACCCATCACCTAACTGTACTGAAATCAAATATTTTTTAATTTTTTTCAACCTGATTAGATTAGGAGATTGCAAATTACATTGTCATAAGGAGTAAACTTGAAAGTCTTTCTGTTTGTTGCAGATATTGATGGCATGAGATTAAGAAAGCAACCCCATCATGAACATGTATCAGAAGCAGAGATGTGTCGATGAATTCCTCTATGCAGAAAAGATCAACTGATCAACATTCACCTGTGCCTGTTGACAAAGCTGATTTGTTAGTTGCCGCCACAATTAGGAAATAAATTCATTGATTTCACAGTGGCCAGGGATGTTAGTCACAAAGCGAAATAAACCGGCTTATTCATCAGTAGCAAAAGTGCATTTAGAATGGTGGTGACTAAAAAATAAATTCTAGATGACAAAGGGTTGTTCATTTAAATGATACCACTTCTGTCTTTTTAAAATAGCTTAAAAATATAAGTGGCATTACTTTTGGAACGTGTGTGTGTGTGTGTGTGTGTGTATAAATTCAAATTTTTGTTTTTAATATCTTTAATTAAATTTTTTCTTGTGTCCTCTTCCAAAGGTTTTCAGTCACTCCTTGACCATCTTTGGAGTTGACATTTTTGTTGGTTACATTTTAGTTTTGTTTGTTTTCATCATCAACAACAACCATTACACCTAGTGGTGTACTGGGCAGCAAATTTATTTGTTTTTTTCTGTTTTACAAGAAAGAGTTGTTAGCCCTATGCTCAACTCCTAACCTGGACGACCTTTTTTAGGTTTTTGTAATAAGTGTTGCCTTTCACCTAGATGAGATACTCTCCGAAGTTAACAAGCCCCCATCTGTCTGAGGCAGCTAACGGTAGATAGAATAGTTTTGACTTGAATTTGAACTCGCTAATATGAATCTATAGACAAAGCTTTTACCAATGCTACATCTCACCACCCTTTGTTTTAGTTGTGGTAATTAGGATATATTTTTTTAATTCTTTTTTATCAAACATGTCTGAATAACGATATTCTGCCTATATATATATATATATACACACACATACACACAAAAAAAAACACTAGCAGAGGCAACCATAAGTGCAGTAGATGTAAGATTAAAAAGTTAGATATGTATACATTATTAGTAAACCCACATAAGTTTTCTGTGAATTCTTAAGTCTTTTCCAGGGTATCATATTTCTGAATAAAGTTAAACAGAAATTATCAATTAGATAATTTTATGGTAAAAAAAAAAAAGAGAAATGCATTTAATGTCCAATTGTAATGATGAGATATATATTATCCGTTTAAGCCAAAAGGAGGAGTTGTGAAGCTAAAAATATTTTATTGGTATTTAGAGCTCCTTTCGAAATTAATTTTACTAAAATTTTGTAATTAATAAAATTTCCAGATGAGGACTTTTAACCTTCATTCAGAGTTCATAAAATTCTCCAAGAAAATTCAAATTTAAGAAAATTAGTTGAATTAGTGGTTTATACAATTTCTTTGAAATCAGAAGATTTTGAATTTTGGAGGTTATTACTGATAAGAATCACCATTTAGATTTTTATGAAGCTTCTATAATTGGTCATTGCAGAGGGAACATACACAGACATTGTCTTATTATATGGAAAAATGCGCGCATGAAAAGTAATATTCTTAAGATTTTATTAAACCTGGAAAAGTAAAGGACAAGA
>JAUZSX010000031.1:87919-100867 GCA_034780655.1 Idiosepius hallami
CTTTTGCAGAACAAGCAAATGAGATTTTTTTGGCTCGGGGACTTTGCACCGGTTGTAAGACAACAATTTGATTGGCTAGGGTTAGGGTTCGACCAAATTTCTCCATTTGCTTGTCCTGCAAAAATATAGGTATTTAATGTGTGTCTTCATTTGCCTTAAATCACCAGGGCCGATATTTTGGATCTTTAGGGTTTAAAGGGTTAAGGAAAAATAAATAAATACAAAAATATGTTTGCTAATAGGGGGGGGTGATTCTGTCATTCCTACATTATTATTTTTTTTTAAGAAAACAAAAGAGATAAAAATCAACAAACGATGGGGGGGTACAATTTTTTTTTTTTTTTTTAAAGGTGAAAATAATAATAATAATAAATGAAAAAATAAAATACAGAAAAAGTCGCTAACAGAGAGAGGGTATTTTTGTCATTCTTATTTTCATTTTAAAGAAAAAAATATTTTTTTAAAAATCAACAAACGATAGTGGGGGGGGGAGGTACATTTTTTTTTACGGTAAAAATAATAAATGATGAAAAAATAAATATAGAAAAGGCCACGAACGGAGAGAGAGGTATTTTTACCAGTCTTATTATAAAAAAAAAAAACAGATAAAATTCAACAAACGTAGAGAAAAAGGAGTATAACTTTTTTTTTTTTTTTAAAGAAAGAATAAATAAATATTGAAAAGGTTACCAACAGAGAGGGGGTATTTTTGTCAGTCTTATTTTCTTTTAAAATAAAAAATATATATAAAAATCAACAAACGGTAGGGGGTATAACTTTTTTTTAAAGGAAAAAATAATAATAAATGGTGAAAAAATAAATACAGAAAAGGTTGCTAACAGAGAGAGGAGGTATTTTTGTCAGTCTTATTTAATTTTTAAAGGACAAAAAAAAAAACGATATAAAATTCAGCAAACGGTAGAGAAAATGGGGTAATTATAATAAAAAAAAAAGGAGGGGGGTATAACTTTTCTTTTTTAAATAGAAAAAATAAATAAATATTGAAAATGTAGCTAACAGAGAGGGGGACATTTTGTCAGTCTTATTTTCTTTTTTAGAAAAAAAAAACAACATAAAAATCAACAAACAGTGAGTGGGGGTGAAAGGGTATAACTTTAAAATAATAATAATATTAATAATAAAATACAAATAACAATAAAGACGGAAAAGGTTGCTGCTTCTGCTACTATTAGTAAAAAAAAATAATATATATAAATAATAATAATATTTCGAAGTAAAAAAAAAAATTGACCATATAAAAAAAATGAAGGTGGCGGTGTTGATGATGATGGTTGTTGTTCCCTAATAAAACTTTAGGTCCAGACAAAAGAGAGAGGGAAAAAAAGGAGGGGTCAGGTTAAACTTACGACGACTGGGCCTCCGGGGTCCGGAAGAGGAGCCACTATCGAAATTCCTGGCTCGATCTCTTTCCCTCGAACTGTTCTCCTCCATCAATCTTCGCTCGAGTTGGTTTAACTTGTTTTGGAATGAAGTGGACATCTTGAAACGCGGATCACATGACCAATACTAACAGATATGGCTGCTTAGTTCATAACCGCTAGTTTCGTATTCGCCTTTAAAAAAAAATAGTGTAAAATTTACAAACAAAAAACAAATAATTAATGAAATGAAATTAAAAATTTTGATATTTTTCTGTAACGGTAAATCTTATTAAAAATCCGATTTAATTTTTTAAATCTAGAAATTAGTTCACAATTTTTTATATAATGTTTTTATTAACTTAACTAAGTTCTGACACTGCAGGCAGCTACAGAAAAAAAATAGAGATAGATTAATCTCTCTTCTTCTTTACTCACAGCTTTCAAAGTATAAATGTTCTTTTTTAATAGTCTTATCAATTCGTTTCAATTCTATCCAAAATTAAGTTATAATACAGTTGTACTTAATGCTTACTTATGCCTATTTCTGATATATTTTTACGTTATAAATGTGTGGACACCGACCGTACTATTTCAGACAGCTTAAATTCAAATCTCGGCAGTATTTCATTCATTCGTTTCCATTATTCATTCCATGTTTTTCGTGTCCGAGAGATCATAATATTTGTTAATCAATCAACAGTTTACACTTTGTTATTTCTTATTTATAGTGAGTACTTGAAATAAAATATTAAGGGCCAAGAAAAGAGAAAATCTCACCTCACCCCAATCAACTCGATATGTGACGACGTCCACACAACGTCACGTCATTCCCACTCGCCGGGAATATTCAACATGTCAAGCAAGAGTGTGTTTTATTGGGGGGGGGGATAACAAGGCCGTGTGTGCTTAGGTTTATATCTCGGAGGCTAGGCCTGTGCCGCCTCGGCTTAGGGCCATTCCATGGCATACCCCGCAATTGCATGCGGGTCGCAAGTCACACATGGCTCCTTTTGCTTCAATGCTTCTGGCTTCGGCTTAGACAGCACAGAGCAGATCCTTTTTAATGCTAAAAAATAAATTAATAATTATACTAGGATTAACTAGAAAATCATTATCCCACTAATATGTTCAAATCAGGGCCCCCGCAGACCCTGCAACTGCGGAGAGGCCGCAAACTTCCCAGAAACTCCTTGGCTTCTCAGAGGCTCCTTGGCTTCACATTTCTTTTGTAATGTAAAAAATTACCTTAATAATTAATCATCTGGATTAACTTGAAAATCATTATTACACCTATTTGTTGAAATATACATCAATCCATACATAAATCCATAAATATTTGTATATGTATGTATATATAGACTTTGATCGAAGCCTGTAGTATGTTGCGGGTGGGCAAGTTGCTTTTGTTAGGGTAAAGAGTTTTGGTACTTACAGCCTTCCTCGCAATGCAGCAAGGCCTTTGGGTGGTTATTTTGGGCAGTGGATGGCAATGTTGCATACGTTTAGAAGTCCTTTGCTGGCCAGGTCATGAATTTGTCGGGGACAGGGTGTATGTTTTCAAACTTTGAGAAAGACTGCAAGGAAAAAGTTTTTGGTACTAACAGCCTTCCTCGCAACGTGGCAAGGCCTTCGGGTGGTCATTCCGAGCACCGGATGGTGATGTTGCTGCGTGGAGAAATCCTTTGCTGGATCACAATAAAACCTACCTTGTCGCGTTATTCCACACCCGTTCATCATCTCCTGCTATGAAGGAGGTCGTTCTCAGTTGTCCATTTCCATGCTGCTGTTCACCACCAAAGTTGTTGAGCTGGAATCAAGAGTATTCAACAACATGAAGACAGACATTTTTGGTTATCCACTTTATTCAGCCATCTCTAGCCCTTCCCCCGATTACACATGGGGTCAATGTTTTTATAGTCGATGTGACGTCAACTTTGAGATCACCCGATCATTGATGAAACAGGACCAACACTCACTCCACACCCCATATCACTCCATTTGTAAAGTTGTAAATAAAAAAGAGTACACCAAAACTCAGCTCACAGCGATAGCTTGTAGTTGAAACAGAATTCTTGCGGTCACTCGTTGTCGAGTATGACTGTCCTCCGTCTTGGTTCCTGTGGAGCCTTTCAGGAGGACGCCTGTGCGTGATGTCTTGTTCTAATGGCACGGAAAGAACCAGGACGACTGGAAGCCATCCTCTGTTGCAGCCTCTAGCCGCCTTCAATGCCATTGTGTCACTGTTGACATCATCCGCCACATCCACCATTGAGGTCTTGCGCTATTCAACCCATAGCTGGAGGGGAGATTAGGCTTCATACCTTTACCAAGGGTATTAGTTGACATGTTAACGTAAACAGAACAACTTGGATTCAAACCCACGTAGTACGGTTCTGAAGTCTGATTGTCTATCCACTGACCCACGTCGACTGCCCAGAAACAGAATAAATACTCTGACACAGTTCAACACAGTTCACCTCTACTTCGTCTAGTAACAACCGCCGGCATGGCTTGTAGGGTCAACGGCACACGTGGTGAAATAAAATGCACAGCAGCACAAACAACTCAAACACCTTCAAATTGACTGACCTGTGATCGCCGAACGTCTTGTTTATATATGCACAAGGTACCTCCTCATCTCCATATAAACATAGACATAGTAATTTAACTAGTCAATATCAAGGGCACCGTCATTTGCAACTGCTCCGGATGTCCCTTCTCTATCACACAAACAAATTTTTCGTCACAATTTGTTTTGGTTGTGATATATTATACACTAAACATATACATACAAGACTGAAAGAACTAATACAAACACATTAGTAATTTTCTTCAATAGTCTTTATTTACAGCTGTTTTGTTGACTCTATGTTTCCTCCTCTCTTTCAGTCACAGTTAGGCAGGGAAATTTTAGCTGTATAGACAGACTATTACTTGTAGGTCATCTGTCAAGTTGTCGCTGTCTGTTGTTAGTGCGTGCGTTTCACTCTATCTGTGTGACCGTTTCTCTTCCCTTCTCTGCTTTTTTTTTTATACAAATACCAATCTGCTTCTTGACATCAGTTCTAAGCTTTCTGGAGTCCTACTGCACTCTGGTATTTGAAGCATAGACCCGAAAACGCAACAGGTGCCTCAGCCTATTGCCTTGAGCTTGTGCAATTCCAGCCAGCTCGCATGTTGTTACAGTTGCTGCTGTCTGCCTTCTTACAGGACTACGCTAATGGAATAGATCCAGTCTTTTCCTGTTCCTCTTTGTTTTGCTAGCAGCTGTTTGATCTCATTGGATCTCATCAGTGGCACACAATGTTATTGACATAAACAAACCTCAAGTGGGATTCAAACCTGCAGACAAAGTGGAGTGAAACAAATGCTCTAACAACTGGCCCACAACTCAGTTCTGTATTGAGAATGGCAATTTTTACAGTTTTACTCTTAATCATCAGCGACTAGCAGTCGACATGGCTCAGTGAATAGACAATCGGATTTCGGAACCGTACTACACGGGTTTAAATCCAAGTTGTTCCATCTACGTTAACATGTTGACTAATACCCTTGGGAAAAGTAAGAAGCCCAATCTACCCTCCAGCTATGGATTAAATAGTGCAAGACCTCAACAGCAGATGTAGCAGATGATGGCTACAATGACACAATGGCACTGAAGGCAGATGAAGGCTGCAATAGAGGATGGCCTCCAGTCGTCGTGGTTCTCTTACTCGACCAAGAGTGACCGCCGATGACTCTTAATCATAGTCACACTTTTCTTTCCATAAGATAATTTTTTGGATTATCGATAATTATCGGGGATATTTCGAGACAAAACCTAGCCATGAACACTCCCAAATACATTTTTGATGATATTGTTGTTCTTCTAGACTCTTCCAAGATTCCAGGAGAGGGGACGTATCACCCGCTGCTGGTCTGCTGAAAGTTAGAGATGAACAAGGCAAAGACCAGGGTTGTAGTTTTTACTGATTTATTTAGCCATGGCTTTCTTTTACCAAAAAAATCTAAATAGCCTTTTTAAATTCCAGCTAGATGCTCAGCTGATATTGATCGTCTGTCAACGCGTTCAAAGACCAGCCAGTCATCCCGAACACACATACAGACGCTATCCCTATTTTGCATGGGAAAAATAAAGGTTAGATACTTTTTAGACTGGCCTTGCACATGATCAATAAATGGAAGTTGATATAAAAACCTCTTTATTTTAGTAAAACTAACGTTAAAACTGCCAGTCGACATAAAATGTCTGAATTAATAATGACAATGTGAATCCAAGTAAAAATTTGAGCATTTATTTCATTACTATAACAGGATTTAATCAAGGGGAGGTAACTCTTTCTTCTTGGTGTATAAAAAGTTACTCTTGTCCTTTCACTGAATTAATTGCAATTTTTTGATAAATTGGAGTTGATTAATTAATATTAATAATTGATAATTTAATAATAAAAACTAATACAAGATATAATTATGAAAATGATTTAATTAAAAATTATTTTAAAGACTGACATTATTATTCCCAAATTGTTAGACATTGTTCACTTCAAACTACGATAAAACAAGACTCGTTGGTTTAACGACATTTCATCACCTGACATTTCACCACCAGACCATTACTCAGTAGACTTTTAACCACAGAGTTTCTCCACAGGTGAATACTTAATCACCTGAGACATTCAATCATAACAAGGAAAAAAATAAAATTTATGTAGTGTAATAATTGTATGTGGTTATGTTTTTATTGTTAATTAATTATTATGTTAATTTTTTTATTATGTTAATTTTTCTTTTTAGCACTTTGGCAATTTTGGGTTTTTTACGAAATATTAAAATCTAAAGAAAAGTAAATAATATATAATAACCATTTTTCCAAATTTTTTAACAAATAAAAAATAAACAGAACATTTACTTTAATTTATTTTTCATTTAAAAAAAAAAAAAAAACTTCTGCGAATAGTTTCATTTTCTTACTTAATCTTATCAAACATTTACCGAACTTAAAAAAAAAAAAAAACGTAATTGAATCTTTTATAATTAAACTTTTTCAATACTTTATTTTTAAACAATGTAGGAGTAGAGAACTTAGAACTTTGAAATATTTTGTTCACAACAACAACAACGATCAACACTAAGTTTAATAACACTTAGGTTTCTTTGTTTATTATTATGTAACTTTATTTGCTTCCTTCATTAGAATTATTAACCTTGTAAAAGTTTTTGATAATTCTTAAAACTCAAAAGAGACTAATTAATTCACAAATACGTAAATATGCGTAAAGGTTAAAACCACTTTTAAAGTTTGTTGGTTTTTATTTTAACTCTATGTCTGTTGTCCAGGAATTGGTCTCTACAGCTACTAAAGTTCGGTTTTTATTCATAATTATTCTCTCGTATTGAATGGATTATTGTTTATTTGTTGCTGTTGTTGGTAAATGTCTTTTTTTTTCGTTCGTTCACCCATGAAAAAATACGCAACTTAGGTTTTTTATTTTGTTGATACCGTGTTTTCAACAATCAACAATAATTCAATCACATGATGAAATTTTTAAGTTTCGCCTGCAAAAAAGAAGCACACCACGTGTTCAGTGGTAGTAGTGGCCAACAGCATTTATTAGATAATTTTTACAAAGAAAATGGGTTACTACGATCTATCTACTCTTTCAACAACTGTTGGTCACTCAGGGTGGAGGGAAAAAATAGAGAAAAAACTGAAAGTAATAATAATGAAAATAGGAGTGGAGGTGGAGGTCGTTGTCGTCAATGTTGTTCTTCACTGCAACCAGATGTTTCAAACAACTTGATAACTTTTTTGTTTAGAAACCGAACGTCTGCTACCAACCAAAGCTTGATTACTTCTTCGTTTATTAATTCTTTGAATCAACCGATCCCAGAACTTTCTTTGTCGTCAGGGGAAGAACGAGGACTGTTTTTAAAAGACAGATTATTATTATTATTCCTAATTCGTTACTTACCGGCCTCGTCATATCTTTTACAACAGGTTTATCTGTTTGTTTTAACCAGGTTACTGGCACAAGTCGTAGTGGTCTTCGTTTTCTCCCCAGAAAGTAGTTACAGTTTTTGCCCTCCAAATATCGTAAATAATCCCTTCATTCAACGAAAAAAACCGGACAGAATAGGAAGAAACCTAAAGTCTAAGAACGATTTAACCCTTTTAAAGCGTTTTATTCATAGCTCGAAAAACTTTGAGATCATTATGGAACCTTCTGCGAAAAAATACACAAGTGAACAAGAAAGTGATGCCGTGAAAAAAGAACATAAACCGTCGTCGACAACGACGAAGCCCTTCTGCTGGTCCTACGAGGTAAAACTTTATTTTTGTTTTGTGTTTAACGGCATATCAACTTTTGAGGTCATTTTAACGCGTAAAGTTAATTAATTACTTTTGATTTGATAAACATTATTTCATACGCACATTATTTTGGCCCTTTTGTAGTTTAGGGAACAGATTAATTTGAGCTTTGAACAGAACCAGGGGACACACCAACCAGTGAGTGCACCTGCACCAGCACAGCAGCACCACATATCAATCACCATGCACCACTCCTCACCAGTGCGTGCACAGAGTGCAGTCAGTCACGACGCAATGGCAATGCACTTACACTAATGTTGTTTGCATGTAAAAAGGCAGAATTATTGTTGGTACACAATAAAACAAGCCAAAAGTTTAAGTTCGTGGATTATTAAGATTACCGAATTAATTAAATTAACCCTTTAAAAGCTAAGGAGCCGATATATGGGCCCTGGTGTTAACCTACATAAAAAAAAACACAAAAAACTCCGATATTTTGGCCATAATATGGTTGTCTGATAAACGAGTTTGTTTGCTGAGTGGAGTAGTAGTGGAGTGTGGAGTGACTAGTTGGTGGTTTCGCTACCTTAGGGCCCAAAGGTATAGTGCAACAACCACATTTTTCTTTTTAAAAAAGTTAGGGAAAAATTTCTCACTCAATTTAATTGAAGAAAAAAAAACGCCCAACGCTTATCGAGCTTTTAAAAGTTTTTATGTAGACTTACCCCTGGGAAAGGTATTTATACCCATATTTTCCTTCTAGCTATGGATTAAATAGTGCAACTGAACTTCACTGCAACTTGTGCCATTAAAAAATGTTGGACTTTTTGCAGTTTTTAGGGGAAAGACACAGGCAATTTTATTGGCTAAATGAAAGTAATGAAAGTTACTTGAATTAAATAAGAAAAAAATGAAAATGATAATTTTGTAGAATTATTTTAATAAATCAATTTTATAACTGAATTCATTAATAATTATTCATATTTAATTCAGAAAAAATGATAACAAGTTGATTCTTTTATTTATCTAATAAAAATATTTTATTTCAATTTTTTAGTTCTATTTTACTCACTCTAATTGCGTCAAAATTTTCGTTAAATAACAAAATTGCCGAAGTACAACCAGTGTTGACTGGTGCTGATTGGTGCTGGTGCAGTCAGTGGTGCAGTGGGTGCACAGTTGGAAGTGGAGACCAGAGTGGTGGTGCTGGTGCAGTGGTGCACTGCCACTGCACTGGTGCATGTGCACTCTGGTGGGTGAGTGGTGGTGTGTGCACTCGTGCGTGCGTGCGCGACAATTCATTAAATGTAGGTTAATATTGTGCTATGAAAATTTCTGTGGACAAAAATCATGTGTGCTTTCTTTGCTTCTTGTGTCTATGCAATTTCTGGCTTTTTCCAATTTTAGCGTCACTTATTCTAGAGAATTATTTTAGGGTGAGAGCAAGAGAAGAAGCAAAGAAAGCAAGTGTCCCTGTGCCAAACGAATTATTTTGCATTTGCACTTAATAGTGTTTTTTCTTTTAAAAATTAATTTAAAGCGTAGAAGTAAATATGAAAGCCAGTCTTCGCCAACTTGTAAATAAAAATAATGACTGTTGATATCTGCACGGTTGTGCAATTGTGCATGTGCAGCCCATTTTAACAACTCATGGCACGCACGAGTCACGAGTGAGTGGAGGGAGTGACGTCGTTTTATAGCAGACGATTCTTTTTTCATTTAAGATATTAATTTCTTTTTTCTTTTTTTAAAACATTTTTTGTTGATTTACGAAACCCTTGAAATTAGATGAATAATTTTATAAGTATTTTCGTACTATTATTTAAAAAAATTAATTTTTCGATTTTGTTCAAGTAAAGGGAAAATGAAAAAAAAATCATGAATTTTTTTATAAAACTTCTTGTTCAGTTTTAGGTAAGTAGCAGGCAAAATGGTTATTATTAACAGAAAGCAATAAATATTGCGTATCCCTTTTGCACTTGGGGTGTTTTAAAAAATGGAATGTATATTTTGAATTTCGTTTCACCAAGAATAATTAATCTACGAGAAAAAAGAATTCACAAAAACCATAATATTATTTGTGCAAAAACGAAAAAAAATTACCTTTAGAGAAAACAAAAACAAAAAAACCCAAAGAAAACAAAATTTTAAATTGAAGCTTCGAGCAAAAAAGTTTTATTAACAAAAAACAAAAGGAATATTAAATATTCAATATTTGCACAAAAACGAAAGATTATACATTTTTTAAGAAAAATTAAAACTATGAAGCCCTAATTACAAATTATTTCTAAAATCAGAAAATATTTAAAAAAAATGAAATTTTCTGAAATCGAAAAAAAAAAAGTAATAGGAAAAAATGGCTAACCCCAATATCTGCAGAATTTTTCAGTCTACACCTTAAAAACCTTTTTCGCTCATGAAACGAAATTCAATATTACATTCCATTTTTTTAAACACCCAAAATATTTACTCGAAATTCAAGGTGGTCAGTAGCTTTTAAATAAAGATTTCCAATATATAACTAAAACAATAAAAGAAAATTTACATTGATAGATTTATTTCAATATTTCAATTATAAAAAAAAAGAACCATTTTAAAAAATACACGTTACACGTCTCATCGAAACAGTAAAATTTGTTGAGTGGAAATGCCAGATTATTAAAAGAAATTGAAACCAATTAAAAACCAATAAATGAAAGTTTTACATTTCCATATTTTTCGATGAAAAAAGTTCTATGATATTTTAATTATATAAAAAAATAATCATTAAAAATTTAAGTAATTAAAAATTTTAAAAAGCTTCGAGCAAAAAAGTTTTATTAACAAAAAATAAAAGGAATATTAAATATTCAATATTTTATACAAAAACGAAAGTATATACATTTTTTAAAAATATTTGCACAAAAACGAAAGAATATACATTTTTTAAGAAAAATTAAAAGCTTTTGAAATTTTTTTTAATAATAATTAAAAAAATTATTATTAAAAATAATAATTATTATATATAAAAAAAATAATTATTAAAAAAAACTTTATCTCTATTTGAACCCGGATCGCGTTCTTCAAAAACTAAGTTACTACCAATTTGGGTAATTTCAATATCTCAGAAATAGTATTGAATAAAAAAAAAACTATATTTAATTGCAAAGGAGAAAAAAAACATTTTAGCGTACATATTTATCTGGTAATTGGGACCAGCACTCAGCAGAGCTAGCTACTTCCAAAATAATAACTAACATTAGCCATTATTTCTTCTTCAAAACAGCCTTCGTCCATTCTGATTGGTCAAATTAGGTTTCAATAGTTCTATCAGAGTGACATCCCTTTAAATCCAAATTTTTTTATTTCTTTTTACTGACACAGACACATTTTTTTTCTATCTTAAAGTCAATTCTAGAAAAAGTTATTCTTTCACTTTTTTCTGGTGGATATGACATTTAATATATTCTTTTGATTTCACATTTTATCTAAAATATACCCCCCCTTTCTAATAAGTTTTTAATAAGAATTCATTACATTAACAAATTAGTAGTAAATAGAAAAGTAAGTAACAGTAAAGATAAGAATTAATATAAAATAGGAGATCTGAAAGCTTTTGGTATTTTCTTCTTCTTTTTCTCCATTTATTTTCTTCTTCATTGTCTCAATTTTTTATGGTCTTTTTCTTCATTCTATTTGTCTTCTTTTTCTTCTTCTTTCCTTTTTCTTCTTCATCTTCACTCTTCTTTTCTTCTCCTTTCCTTTTCTTCTTTCCTTTTTCTTCTTGTTCTTCAGAATGCTGTCAAGGCCTTAAATTCTTTTTATTCTTTCCTTTTTTCTTCTTCTTTCCCTTTTCTTCTTCATCTTCATTCTTCTCCTTCTTCTTCTTCAGAATGCTGTCAAGGCCTTAAATTCCACACAACAGCAAAAAAATGCTGTCAAAAAATCAAAAATAGACAGAAAAAAATATGACACTGAAAAACTTGAATTGACAAAGAAATATCTTGAATGCATTGGAATGACAGTAAGTATTTTTTGGTTTACTGACATATAATCACTAGATATTTAATCACAGACATGTAATCACTAGACTTTTAATCACGGATGTGTAATCACTAGACTTTCAATCACGGATTTGTAATCACTAGATATTTAATCATTGATGTGTAATCACTAGATGTTTAATCACGGATGTGTAATCACTAGATGTTTAATCACGGATTTGTAATCACTAGACATTTAATCATTGACGTGTAATCACTAGATGTTTAATCACGGATGTGTAATCATTAGATGTTTAATCACGGATTTGTAATCACTAGACATTTAATCATTGATGTGTAATCACTAGATGTTTAATCACGGATGTGTAATCACTAGATGTTTAATCACGGATGTGTAATCACTAGATATTTATTCACTAGATGTAATCACGGATGTGTAGTCTCTAGACATTTAATCACGGATGTGTAGTCTCTAGACATTTAATCACGGATGTGTAATCACTAGACAGTTAATCACGGACGTGTGATCACTAGACATTTAATCATATAGCTTTTTTATTATTACGTGATGGCTTCTTGTCTACACACATGGATGGACAATCAATACCAGCAGAGGATTAAGACTGAATTGGAAGGCTACTTACATTTTTGTTGATGCTCATTGTTCTGTGCCCTTTCAAATCTCCAGGAAAGGGAGTGTCTTCAACCCGTTGGTCCTCTGAAAAGTAAAGATGGAACAAGATGAAGACCAAGGGTGTTGTTTTCATCGTTTTATTTTGGCCATGATGTTCCTAGACGCGTATTTCGAATCTCTCTGACTTATCCCACTGTGTCACTCCTTTATATAGGCAGCCAGTTGGGTATTTCTGAAAAAATCATAGCATGTCGCTCCATCTAGAGAGGAAACGGCGGGCGGTTATTGACGCATTCCTCAAGTCCACGTCGGAGCAATGCACGCTAAGTGGGCAGTCCGTGAGTAGGTGAGCGATGGTCTGCTCGGCAGCGCCACATGGGCAAACTGCGTCCTGAACAAAGCCCCACCTCTTGAGATTGTCTCTCGTTTTTGCCACCTTGTCCCGAGCACGGTTAAGTGTCACCCACTCCCTGGGAGGAAGGTCCGAACTAGCCGGTATTTCCTCTGAGGGCTTGGGCAAAGCATTATTTTCCATTTCTGAAATTAAATCTTGTCTCATCCAAAGGATTGTGAATATAGCAATGATAAGGATGAGGACAACAGTCCAAATAATAGTTGTACAAATCTTCAAGCCTCATC
>JAUZSX010000031.1:118754-130541 GCA_034780655.1 Idiosepius hallami
AAATTTATTATTTTATCATAATGTACAGATTCTACTTCAATAGCTACTAAAGTCAATGAGACATTTGTGGCCGCTCAGCGGGCCAGTCGCAATCCCTTCAGGGTCCGGACCCGGCCCGCAGGCCATATGTTGCCCACCCCTGCATTAGGGTGTCAATATAACTGCAGTTTGTCATATTTTTTGAAAGCTGAAAGTTATTATAATAAAGAAATGATCATAACTTTACAAAAATACATATTAAAATGAATAGAAAATTAGCATGTAAGCAACTCCCAAGAGCAAGGGCTGTAAATATTGCTAGTTGTAGACTAAAATGTACTTGGGAGGGCCAATATTTGAAGAATAATCAAAGCATTAGAAGATAAACCTTACCATATATTCAGAAGGAGCAATAAATTCAATCGTTGATGAACGGACTTCTGGTCTGCGTTGAGGATCTCCATAAGTCCGAGATAAAGGATCAAAAGAAAATTCTTCTGGCACTAGAAAAGAATGGAAAGAAATAAAAGAATAAGGAATTTTGTTTTTTGAATGCCAGGAACTGTTTTGAAAAGAACAACAAGATGAATAAGTTACAAAAATACAGATCAGTAATTAATTCAGGATTGTTTAATGAATGTAGGAAAATATTGATGATTTCATTCTATTTAGATTTACTAAACTATTAGTATTCATTCTATCTCAGCTTTGAATACTTCATAGTTTTATCTAAACTTCTAAAGAAATTGAACTTTGTTTGTGGGTTCACTCCCTATGAACTCCAAAATGGCTGGTCCACTTCTCTTGATAATTCACACAGTTGTACTTTATGTACCTAAGAGTGTTCAAATGATAAGCAGTGTTTTGGAATATTCCTGATAAATATTAAAAACCAATAATAAAAAAACTCAGCTTCTATAAGGAATTATCCAATTTAATCCTTTGAATCCTTAAGAGCCGACATATTGGCTCTGGCGACTAAAGGTGAAAGAAAACACACATACAACAATATTTCACACTCATCCTTTGGACCCTGACTTAACAATCTTACCAAGTAGTCACTCATGGCCGTTCTATTAAAGAACCATATTAGGTTTGAAATATCAGAGTGTCTTTTTTGCCTTTGGATGCTAAGGCCGATATATCAGCCTCTTAGTGCCGAAAGGGTTAAAAAAAATTTTATACACTCTTCCAGTCTATTATTGAAAGAATTGTGGAAAAGTTTCATGACCAGAGACACATAAACTGTTCAATCCTTTTGATTCCACTGGGGAAGATAGAGCCACAACAAAAACATCTGCAGTCATTGCGCTTTTTGTAACTTCCTTTTAGAAAATTGGGTTGTTATCCGCATTCTAAACTTCAACCTGGATAACCAGTACAGTACTTGATATTCCTAAGTGGTCACCCATCTTAGTACTGAACATGCTCTACATTGCTTAACTTGGATGAACTAATGGGAACCGGTGTCTTTAACGTGATTTGACCATACCAGACACCCTAACTACTTTGCTAATTATATTTTAAAAAATGTTGTTATCCAATTGATTTCATTATGTAACTTGGACAACTGCCATATTTTTGGAAAAAAATATACATTTTTGTTAAAAAATAAATTTATTTATTATAAAAAAAAGCAATGTTTAAAGAATACTATCAGCAAAAGAAATAATTATCCTTATTATTAGTTTTATACATTTTATTACTAGTTTTGTATTATGGAGAGGAGGGTTATGGGTGTATGCACAGTAATATTGCTTTATAACAAGGATATACAATTACATTTTTACCTTTTCTATTTCATCAAGTTGGACTTAGAGAAATAGAAACATTCTAAAAAGAAGTGCTGCTAGAGAGACATTGGCTTCATAAAAATGGAACAAAGGCAACTTTCTTATCTTTACTAAAGTATTTACTTTAAAAAAAAAAGCTTTAAATCATGTAATTAATATTTGTTATTTTTGTTTTTTAGAAGGAAAACCATTAGAAAATTTGATCAAGATTTTAAGAAGTTACTTTAAAATCCATGAGAGCCAATTTTAAATTATGTTTTCAATTTTGTTTAGTTTCTTTTTCATTTTCCTCAATGAACATCTTGTACATTATTCATGAATTCTCTCTCTCTCTTTCTCTCTCTCCCTCCTTCCCTCTCTCTCTCTCTCAAACACACACATCAATGTATTTCATCAACTTCTAAAGTAAAATAATAATTCATTTATGCAATCATTTTGCAAAAGAAAACTCATGCTCTTACGATTACATGGTAACAAAAACAAGTTTATCTAAACTTAAACATAAATAGAATTTTGTCAGCGTGTGCGCGCGTGTCTATGAGTTTGCTCCCTTCGGACTGTGAAATGCTTCGACTGGTTTTCTTAAAAATTCAAACTATATATGTCTGGGGATTTCTTTAGACAGGTGTTGTTTCAGATTACCCATAGATAAATATCATAAATCCAAAATTGAAAAAAAAATCACCTTGTAGAAAAAAAAAGAGTGGTGCTACAATTAAGAGTAGAACTGAAAATTGTGATTATTGATCTATAACTACGTTGTGGATCAGTCATTACATCATTTGTTTCACACCAAGTGGTCTGCAGGTTCAAATCCCACTTGGAGTTTAGAATATTGATGAAATCCAATAAAACTGTTGTCCAGTATTATGTTAAAAGTTATGCAAGATTTTGTCTTGAATAATAACAATATAATTGGATTTAAATACATTTATATTTTGGGGCATAACAAAAGTTTTCTAAGTTGTGTGGGCAATACTAGACCATTCTGAAAGTTTTTTTCTATATTTAATTACAAATTGCAGCTTGAAAAAAAAAACAATTCTTTTTGGTATTTTCTACTAAGTTAACCTGAAACACAGTTATTCAACTTTTCCTTTGATTTTTTTAAAGTGTTTTTTTTCATGGTTGCAAAGCCGTATGATAAAATCTTGATAAATTAGCCAAGAAGAATAATTAATCGCTCAAATTGTAAGGAAATAAAACTAAAAGTATTGCTGTTTATTGATGAGAGCCATAAGAGTTTTACTAATAGAACTTTATTTAAAGTATGAAATATTTAAGAGGAAAAAAAATGAGATGTGCAAATCTATTGTGGAAATGGGAAGATCTATTAGTGGTTTGACATAAAATATGGGGAGACTGTAGCCAGCACTCACCTGTCCTATCATCATTATCATCATCACTGTCCTGACCTAAGATATAATATCAGAGAGAGAAAGAAAGAAACAGGCAGAGAGAGAGAGAGAGAGAGAGAGAGAGAGACTAGTCAGAGCAGCAGCAAAAAATCCACCCTTTTCTCCCATTGGACACAGAATGCCAATTGAAAACTGAAATTCTTCCTAAGACATAGTCATTGTTATAAAGAAATTTCACCTATTCTAACTAATATATTGTGTAACGTTTGGGAAATAAGATCATCTCTATTCAAAAAGGCTAATTTGATTGTTGATTGTTTGAGTTTTATGGCATATTATATCAACCTTTTTAGGTCATTTAATGCCGAGAACAATCATTTTTGATAAATGTTCTTTTGTCCACACAGTTTTCTGAATAACACAATGTGCACTATTCAACCCATAGCTGGGGGGAATGTGGGCATTCATAAAAAAGCAAGTAAAAGAGGTCTGAAAATGACTATCTTTTAAGTAGATTCTTAGTTTACAGAAATTATCACCCCCATCTTTTTAGAATGCGGTTCATTATTTCAAAGTCAATTTTACAAAAATGTAATTGGATGCGTATAGAATAGTACTTTATTTTATTGAAACAATGACCATGTTTGGTTGGCAGAGTGTTTACAAACTTTCTAAATATCAATTCCCCAAAATTAGATTTTTTAATTCTTATTTTCAGTCAAAATAGATTGATGTGAAGTAAGTTATAAAAATCTGATAATCAAGGATATTAGAACCAAACAATTAGCAAAAAATGTTCTTTGTTCATAACAAATTTTTAAAAACAATTTTCTACACTTATAAATCTTCCATGTAAGAGAATGATATTATCTTCATTTCTAGAAAAGGGACAGATTCTACAGCTATGACCTTAGCAAATAAACAGTTTTTAATGGGAATAACAAATCTCATAAACTCAATTCTCCGATGATACAGAGTATATTTTCCATATAGAAAAACTGATTCATATATTGTTTCAAAGTATTTGGGTGGATATAAAATGTGTTTTAGATATTTTTAATTTTCTAAGTAAAAAAAAACAAAAAAAAACTTATAAGCAATATTTATGATCAAACATACATAAATGGTTTAGGTTTTTGATTTCTAATGACTCTGGGAGAAAGTGAAATTTTAATGTGTTTCAAGTGTCAATAAAGGGATTTGAATGCACACATATAAAAAAAAAGGATTTTTTTTCTGTGAAGAAAAAAAAGAAAATCAATCTAAGAAAAACTTACAATCATTGACCCTATAACAAAGGTTACACTTCCATCGTGTACGGTCCACAAAACTGATGAATGGGTTGATATAGGTACGACATGTACGGCACCTGACAATTACAGTGGACGTTATCACAGGCAGCTGCTAAAAGAAGAAAAAGAAATATGTGAGGAAAGTCGACAACTTTAAACTTGAAGAAATATATATTTATATATATTAGTTTTTTTTATAGATATAAGTATATATTTTAAAAAAAATTATCTCTTATATATATATTTATATATATATATATATATATATATATATATATATATATACTTACACAAACATAACTAAAGAAAAATTCATAAGGTTAATATTGCGGTGAGAGCAACATAATTATTTTTCTCCATAAATTTTTTTTACTTAAAAGACAATAAAGTTATCTCCCTTCATTCAGCTGGCTGGCTGATTATTTCATTGGTTGGTTTGGTAATTTTTTTCAGGCCCTAAAGAGAGAGCTATTATAAAACCCGATACTTACTGTAAGATCCTTAAATGGATGGATAATGACTCCCAATGGAAGGCGAGATTTGTTTAATAATGCAGAAGTTTGAGGTATAGCCATCAATGTACAACGAAAGATTCTGAAACAAAAACAAAAATTAAAATTTGTAGATTTTAAACCTGAAAACTAAATCCTTTTATGTCTGTTTATTGGTTTGAATGATTTTTCAAAATATCACCAACCGATGTCAGTTATTAATAATGCAATATTTTGTAAAAAAAATATAAGGTATTAAGCTATCTTTGCTTAAGAGCATATTAACACTAACGGGTTTAGTTAATAATGGATCCTTTTTTCTTTTTTTTAAGTAATTTGTAAAATTCAAACAAAAGTGTAAATTCATTACAAATAATTTCAGTGACATCTTCCCACAGACGGATCTGTTGCATTTATTAAATTAAAAAAAAAAGAATAGAGAAAGATCAATATCAAACCAATAAAAAAAAGAAAAGAAAAAAAGAGCCAGAATTTTTGTCTATTTTTATCTACTTACTCAGGACTAACATTGGATTTACTAAATTCATTAGGTAAACAATTGGCTGGTGTCTCGACTCCTTCAATGCCAATCAGCTGCCGCTGTTGCATCAGATCAATGACATCATTGTAGTCCTAACATGAGCAGAAAGAGAAGAAAATAAAATGATGAAGAGGGAAGGAAAGAAAGAAGGGCACGGAGCAGAGGATTAATTAAAAGTATAAAAAGATTGAATTATTAAGAAACAGAAAAAATGCTAAATAGAAAAATAGATATGGAATATAAAATTTCATGAGAGCCAATATTTTTTTTTAACAACTGATAATATTTTTTTAGAATTGATAGGTAGAAAAAAATATATAAATATGGAAAAGAAGATTGAAATTGAAAAATAAAACAATTGAAGGTGAAATGAATTTGTAATTAATTCACTTCTCAAACAGGACAATAGAAATTGTAGATACACTCAGTAAAGAATTAATAATTTTATTTAAAACAAGATAAAAAAATTATAAACTCTAAATTATGTACCAGAATAGAAATTGCTAAAGTGCATGGATAGCATTTTTTCCTACAACTCAAAAATATTTCACAAAAAAAAATTAGAAAAAAAAAAACTTCTACATAAGTTACGATTCAGTTTTTACTTCTTTTTTTTTTTTTTTTTTTTTTTTTTTTACCTGTGTGTTAAGATTAGTAAAGTTTGCATTCAAATTCGCCAGGTTTCCAGGGCTTGGGTATGGCATGGGGGGTTGCTGTTTTTGGGACTGTGGTTGGATGGTAGCCAGGTTGTCACTAGGGTATGACGGATTCATCCCAGGTTGAGGTTGAGGAGGCATACCCGGTGTGACTGTAGAATAGATTTGAGGAGAAGGGGAAGAAGCAGCCACTGGAGACGTCATAGAAGGCTAAAAAGAAAGAGAAGAAAATAAAATACTAAATTGTCCCAAAAGTTCATAAACACTTGGAAATTTTACTTGCCAAGTACTAACAAAAACTTTTCCTCAAAATAAAGACCATCATCTTCCAAGACTTTTCTGCCATTGATCTGCAAGCTTGCAGACCTGGCAAAAGTACGATTAAAGAATTTGTGACATGCTGCCTCAAACTTTTGGGACATTTTAATAAAATACCTGAAGTTAAGACAGGCAAAAATACAAAATGAATGATGTTTAACACTTTGAACCCCGACTTATCAAAATTACCAAGTAGTCACTCAGAGTTGTTATATTAAAGGAACATATTGAAGCCAAAATATTGGTGTGTCCTCTTTTGCCTTATGTTGTCAGGGCCGAAATAGTGGCCTCTTAGCATCCAAAGGTTAAAAACCTTTCTATGGATAGTTGAATATTTTCTTAGTAACTATTCTAAGATATAGATATTTCACAAGAAAATAAATGCCAACTAATCAAGTCATACTGCTCAAGGAAACTAATCCTAACAACCAAATTAGGCATGATACTTACTACTTGCATGACTAAAAAATATAAACACAAAAAGAGCGAGATAATAGCAATTGTTCTTTTTTAAAAATAGAGATAATTTCAGTTCTTATACAAAAAGGCAATAATGGCAGTTTTCTTTAAAAAGTCGATTACAGTTCTCTATAAAAATAAATTAGTTCTCTAAAAAAATTGGATTATAGTTCTCTATAATAAGGGAGGTAATTATGGTCTCTTTTTTAAAAGTAGGAGATTACCACAGTTCTAATTAAAAAGAGGAAAATAATTTGTCCCCATTGAAAGGGGATAATAGGGTTTAATTTAATAGAAAATTCTAATTTTCTTCAAAGAGGAATTGCAGTTTCTTTAAGACAGAGAAAATAAATAAGAGTTTGTTTTTTTTCCCAAAGGGGCAGATAATTCCTGTTTCTTTAAAAAAAAAAAGAGAGAGAAGATAATCAGACACACAAATTCTAATAATTTTTAAAATTATTTTACCATTTGAGGATATTGGCGTTTCCCAGTAATTCCTCCCTGTTTGGGTGATGGCCCAGGCATTCCCTGAGGGGGTGCTGTAGGTGGACCTTGTGGCACCACTGCAATGACAAATACATTAATTATCAGTTAAAAACAAAAAATAAAAAATTCAAGCAATCATAACAAAAACTGAACCAAAGAAATAAGAATGAAATCAATTAAAATAATATCCAAAGAAGAAAGTTGTCTAAAGCCGGAACAGGCAGTCTGGCATTGGAGAAAAATGACAGAGAAACTTTTTAGAAATAATTGAATAACCCATGTTTTCCATGTGACAATTTGCATGTTAATAGACATATTTTTCAGTGCTCATTTTAGTTACTCGATCATAAAAATTGGTTTAAAAATGCAGCTGTTGCATTAACAATGATGAATGTTTTCTATCGTTTATGGCCTTACCTAAAACAGACATTGTGTTTTTTGTTTTTTTAGGGAGGGAAGTTGGCTCATATTTTGGAAAAAAAAATATATACTTCTTCCAGGTAGTCTGGGAATTTTTTTTATTTGTATTTTGGAAAAGTTCTTTGATATCTTTAATGTTGTAAAATTCTTGACGGTTGGGAGCTAAATCAATGCAGTTTGTTAGGAAATGTTTAACTTTGTTGTTTTCTTGAGAAAAAAAGAAAAGAGAACAAAAACAAAAGAAAAATAGAAAGAAAGAAAAAAAAAGATAAATACTTACTTGGTGGTGGCCCTCCACATGTGAACTGACCTTCAAGAGCATCATAAGATTGGTTGGCAACTGGAGATGGAGCCCTGGATGATTTTTGTGATGGTGGTCCTGATGAAAAGAAGATGAAATTTGAAATAGTAATATTCTAATACCATTGTTTGCTTTAATCTTTTTGGGACCCAGAAATTTAAAAATAAACCTAAGGATTATGTTAAACAACTCATTTTAGATTTATTTATAACACTTTAATATGCTATAACACAAACTATCATAAACTTGTACCTCTACAATAAAATAAAATCATTTATTTCTAATCTAATTAATAAATTACAATATTTCTGTTTAAAAACAATATACAAAGTGTTCTAAAAGTCTTTGACACATTTCAAGTCCTCATATTTTTTTAAAATGAACCATAGAAAGAGAGAAAATGGTGTCATGTTAAAACTAAATGGATTAAAGCTTTTATAAGGATATTGTTTCTTTATTTTACTTCTTTTCAAATCTAGTAATAAATAATCCTCAAGATATTTAATGTCAAAATGTGCCCAAGACTTTTGAAACTCAATTTATCAATTCTATCTTAATTGAATAAAAGAAATAAGCACAACTTGAAAATGTCCATAAATTGATTTCTTAAAATCTATTTCATAATATTCATTTAGAATAGTAGGATTTATTAATGCTTCAGGCTAAGAAACTGTAGGTTAAATAAGGATTAAGTTATGCAACAATCCTCATTACTTGGTCACAATCCTCAACAAATTATTAATTGCCAACAGAAATTCAAAGAAATCTTTAGTATTAATGAATTTACAGAGGAAGATTTCAAGTCTGTTTTATAGAATTGTTACACTAATTCATATTCTGAGACAAAGATAAAAAAAAATTCCAAGCTTTTGAACTGTTTTTTTATTTATTTATTTATTTATTTTTCTTATTCAAGGTTAATTTAAAAACATATTGAAGACAACGGTATCAATTTTTGACAGTGGGAAAATATTAACAATTTTTAATTTTGTCTTCTTAGAAAAAGAAAAAAAAAAGAAAGAAAATTGAAACAAGAATAAAAGCAAAAGAAAGAAAAGTTATGTAAGCAAAATGATTTGATAGAATAATTTTGAAGGCAAAAATCTAAACGTTCAGTGCAAGAGAATTTTATAAACAACATAATGGATGATTGGAATTGATAATAGCTTTATCATTTGATTTTAATTGAGTTTTTACTATCAGAATTTATTGTTTCTACACTTCTTAAAGCTATTTACTTAGGAGCAGAGGAGATAAAAGTTTTTAATGGAAAATAGAACTTAATCATTAAGATAAAAATCTTCTCTCTCTCTCTACCTATCTATCTATATATCCATCAACCATTACACCTAGTGGTATGTTGGGCAGCAAATTTGTTTTTTCACTATTTCTGTAGCATACTTGTTTTACAAGAAAGAGTCACTAACCCTATATTCAACCCCCAACCTGGGAGACCTTTTGTGGGCTTTTGAAATCAGTATTGCCCTTCACTTCGATGAGCTACTCTCCTGAGCCCAATCTGCCTGAGGCAGGTAAAAGTATATGCAATGGTTTTGACTGGGATTTGAATTCGCGTAATACGATTCCAGAGTCACAGCTTTTACAAATGCTCCACCTCCCAACATCTATCTATCTATATAGAGATGTATATGAAGTTTAAAAGTGCTTAGGACTATGGTATATTTTTAAAATTCTTTGAAATCTGATATGTCATCATATTATGCTCATCAGAAAGTTGGAAAAAATACAGAAAAAAATAAATAGACGGAAAAACATGTGAAAAGTTTATTTTAACATTTATGAGATTTATATTTTAGACGGATATTTTTTTATATATAAACTAGTTTGAAAAAAGTGCTGCCCAAAAGTGCACATCATTCACAATCAGGCATGCTAGGGGAGACATCCAGTAAGGATGGACAATACTAGAATACCTAAGTGTCTGTTTAATGGTGAACTTGAATAGGGTAAGCGGCCCAAACATATGCTACACAGTGAATCTTCCTTGAGATAAAGAAAAGATATAAGGAAAAAATATATACATTGTTGTTTTCATTTATTGATAGAATCTATTTTCTATTCTTTAAATATAAATATATCTATGAGAGAGAGAGAGAGAGAGAGAGAGAGAGAGATAATACATAGATTTTGATAGTTTCTATTATTCTACTAAAACATATGACACATAAAATTAATCTTTGGTAATTGATTTGAAATTCTTTATAATGAAATATATACAGTAATTAGAATATATTTTACAATTAATAATTATATATGAATAGTTTATTAATGATAAATGGCATTGATTTTGTCAACAAAAACCAAATTTATAGGTATATGTGTTCTATCAGTGATATTAAGAACTTTCTATTTATAAATAAGCAAATGGTTATTTTATTAGACATATTCTACATCAATTTTTTTAGCAATGGTGTCCTATAAAAGTAAGTTTCATGCTATCCAAAAATATAGAGAGAATAGCAATTTTCATGCTAATAATAAAGAAAACCCTTAATTCTGTTTATAATAAATCTCGAAAATAGAATGGACCAAGTGTGTAAAATGATATCAAATAATATCAGGATAGAAAGAGATTAGAAGGGAAGGAAAAATTATTGGGTTGCTGGAATTATAATTATGAATTTATAATGAAGAATGAGCATGTCCAAAACCAAAGAGAGAATAGAAGAAGAAGAAGAAGAAGAAAAGAATTCCAGTGGAATCAAATCCAAAGATACTTGCAAATTAAGATTAAGAAAGACTGAAAATGGAAAAGAAATTTCCGAAGAAAAAAAAAATAGAATTTGGGGAAAAGAGAAAATTTATTCTTAGAAATGGAAAAAAAATGTCTTTAACCCTTTAAACCCTAAGAAAACAATATATCGGCCCTGGCAACCTAAGGCAAAAGAAAACACACCGATATTTTGGCCTTAACATTTTGGACCCTGACTTCGCAAAATTACAAACGAGTCACCCTGAGTCATTCTATTATAGGACCATATTAGGGTCAAAATGTCCATGTGTCTTATTTTTTGCTTCAAGTTACTAAGGCCGATATATCGGCCCATTAGGGTCATTTAAATTCATTTTTTAAAACTATAATTTTTACTGAACAAGGCCACCTTAATAGCTTCTTAAATACAAAAGTCAAATCTCAAAAACCTAAACAAGTTGTGTAGTCATATCAAGAAATAAATAAACATGGGAATTTTGCCAAGATTATTCTCATGAAATATGAAAATAAAGAAATAAATAGTTTGATGACTTTTTAGGTCAGATAAAAAAAAAAAAAAAGAGATAATACTTATTAAATACATAAACTCTCATTAATGATCAATAAAGAGGTTGGTGGACAAATCAGAAAGGCTACAAAGAACAAAAATACTTTTGAAATGAAATGAAAATAACTAAATTTCCAGACTATCAATATTAATATTGCGCAATAAAAACAAATTATGAATAAATTTTACAACATTATTTGTAGATTTATTGAGTGGTTATTTTTTCAAAAATGCTTAGCAAAAAAGCAAGCGAAAGTGTTCAACAACAACAATAATAAAAATAACAATAATAAACAAGCCGCGCGTGCGTGGTACCCCTAGCTCGAAAAGTCCCTGAGGGACGCAAAACAGATTTTTCCCGGGGTAAACACTATTCAATTTGTGAACATGCCTCAAAACATAGGTTCCCCTC
>JAUZSX010000031.1:149824-171493 GCA_034780655.1 Idiosepius hallami
AAAAAATTAAAAGATGAAATAATTAAAATACATCAGAATTAAAACGAAAAGGGAGAAAGGAAAATGTATATGAAAAAGAAAAAGAAGAATAATGAGGAAAAGAAAAAGTAGGAAGAAAGTAAAAGATAAAAATACAGAAATAAACACAAAACATGGGAAAAGTAGAAGAAAAGGAAGAAGTAAACGAAAAAAGTGGACGAGAAAAAGATGTAGAAGGGAACAAAAAAAAAAAGAAAAGGAAAAAATTGCAAAAAAGAAAGAGAAAAAGAAGAACAAGAATGAAAGTTGATAAAAGCCAAGAAGAAAAAGGAAAAAAGAGAAAACGTAAAAGAAAAAGAAATTGAATGAGAATGGAGAGTTGTTCGAAACAGAATGGGGTAAGGATTGAAATAGAAAAGTTGTAAGGTCGATGATCATTGTAGATAGCATTCCTACGATATCTGCATTCTCATCCTCAATGGCAGCCTGAATAAATCTCGCCTTATCTCGTTTGGTATTTGACGAGAATTTGTGTCTCCCAGACGCTGATTGCTAATACGAGACGCTAAGGGGAAATTGATTATGACAAACTTGAAAAATTGTACATTTATTTATTCATTAAAAACTCACAACTTTCCATTTTAATTTAGCAAAGAAAAAAATTCAAAGCAAATCTTCATTTTTTTTGCTTGATGCACAAAATGAACAAAATGAACTTAAAAAAAAAAAGAAAAAAGTAATGGAAAAAAAATCAAACCAAAAAATAAATCTTATTGTAAAGATTTTCATTTTATTTAGAAATGTTTTATTAAAAAACAAAAACTTTGCGCGAATAGTTTTATTAAGTCAATAAATTATACAGCCTAAAATTTGGTTTTAAAATGTCATCAAATTTTACAAAACGGAAAGCGATCTGTATGAATATTGCAATTTAAATATCAGGTTAAATTTCTGTTTTGTGTTATAAGAATAAAAAATTTAAAAAAAAACCAAAAAACAACAAAATAACAACGAAAACCTAAAGCACATGAAAATTTCCTAACTAAAGGAATATTACGGTTTCACTGTCCTAAATGACTTTCCCCATAGTTTTTAAATTCTTGTTACGTTTACATTTGGGCTAATACTCTTGACAAAGCTTCCAGCTTTATTTCAAAATAATGTATTTATGAAAGAAATATCACTTTTTATTTGTGCATTTCCTGACATAATATATATATTTATGTAAGAAAAGAAAATTTAGATTGAAGTAGAGGCCAACTAGATGGATAGATAGTCCGAAGAATTCAGAGAAAAGGAGAGAAAGATAGAGTGAGAGAGACTTTAGTGTAAAGACTGGAATCGACATAAATATTTTGTTCTCACTAAAATAAGAATAAAACGGAATTACAATTACCTTAAGAACACTGAACGGAAAATAAACAGAATAGAAAACAAAAGCTACAACAGCAAAAAATAAATCATTGACATTAATTACAAAAAACTCAATAATCATAATCTCAAAGATAAAAAACAATTGAAAAACAAGCAAGGCATAATGATTCGGTTTTGAGGATTTCCCGCGTCAAAATTTCAGTCTTGATGAAATGTGTGCCAAAGGGACAAACAAAAAAGCCAAACAAAACAACAACAACAACAAAAAAAAACAAACAAAAAAAAAACACAAAAAAAAAACGCCAAGATATATGGCAGGATGGACCATTTTTTTTTTTTTACTGTGACACTGATAATATCTGGAGGCGGCATGAAGATTTTTGAAAAAAAGCAAAATGAGGAGATGAAAAATTCCCCTTTTCATAAAAGGGAATTTTTCATCTCCTCATTTTGCTTTTTTTTCAACAATAATAACAAAAAATTAAACAAAATATGAAACTCAATAAATTAATAAAAAAAGAAAACAAAAAATAAAACTAAAGCAAAAAAACAAAACAAAAAAAAGCAAACAAACAAAGCTTAGAAGTTTTCTTCACGTTTTTGCTTAAACGTGAAGTTTCAATTAATATCTTCTTTTTATTACGCCTAGTGGGTTAGGAGTTAGACTTCGGAATCGTAATACGTGAGTTCGAATCCCAGTCGTTTCATATGCGTTCATAATTGGACTAATAACTTATCCTCATATTCTCTCAAGCAAACATGGTGTTAAAAAATACAACAATTGCTCTTGGCATTAAATGACCTAAAAAGTTGTTATGCCGTTAAAGACAAACCTTTGCATTAAAGTTTTCAGAGATAAAAAAAACAAAGTCAAATCTAAACCACTTTGAAAACAGAGGATTTGAATGATTTTCATTATCTTTCAATTTCATCGGTGATATATGAAAGTTTCTTTTATCAAAACACGTGTTAGAGTTTTTCTAAAAATTTCCCATTCTCGTATTTTGACAAATGATTTTAATTTCGATTCATGATTCAGCTTATGTTCTGTTTGATTACTCATCAACTTTTACGATCATCTATAGGAAGTCAAGTTTCTGACATTAACTCTCTCTACTTTAGTCTGCGGTGGGTTAAGAACGTTTTAGGCAGTCGCAGCAAGGAAAGCTTCTTAGAGTAGGTTAGTAAATTATACGTATTACTTTTGGAACAACACTCGTAGATATTATATATAGAGAGTGTTTCATCAATCCATCCATGCAAACATACATATATAGCAAGAGTATGACGATTGCTCCACGCATGCTCAGTTTTGCTAGACGAGTGCCAGCTTTTCATTTTAATTTTAACAAGAATATCTATACTATAGACTGTATATAATTATACAACAGTGAAGCTACTCTCTTCGTAGTAAATGCTGGGTTTCGACAACAAACAACTTATGGACTACAGCATTTTTTAAAATCAGAATTTAACTTTAGAGGAATTGCCCTTTACCAAAATTAGTTGCTATCATGATTTCATTCTTATTATTTAGATGTGTCATTTGCTTAGGGTTTTTAATTTAAATAAAAAGATATTCTCCACACCATATTTTTATGAATATATCATCCTCACCCATTCATCTACTCGAAAACGTTAATCAATAAAAGCGTTAACCCCTTCCCCACCAAAAAAGAAAAAAAGAAAAAAAAGAAAAAAATTATATATTTGTGGTTTTCCTTCGAACCAAAATCTGCCACCCATTTTTTTGTTGCCCCCCCTCCTTGGCCATTCCATTGGAAAAACTAATGTGTCATTGGCTTCTCCTTGCCATCAATCTGATATGATTTATGATTCGAGAAAATCCTCGGATGTATCGAGCGTCTAATGTTTCGCTTCTTTGCAATAAAAGTCCTTCAAAACAATTGACATTTTCACATGTTTGCTTTATTTTTTAATTTTCTTTCTTCATTGCTTCCCAGTGGAATAGGGGGGGGCGAGGAGAGCGTGCAGGCATGCGTACGTAGGATTATGTATGTGTGCGAGGAGAAGTGTGTTTACGTGCATGTACGAGCGGGCGAAAAGATTTAGATGTGTATGTATGAGTGTGTATATATGAGAGTGTATGCGTATGTGTGAGTGCGTATGTGTGAGTGTGTATGTATAAGTGTGTATGTGTGAGTGTGTATGTATGAGTGTGCGTGTGTGCGTGAGTTTCTTCTCCTGTATACGTATCTGCTTTCATGTATGTGCGACTGACGTTTGAGCTTGTTTAAATAGATGTTTAATGCGTTTAGGTATGTTTGTGGGTTTAGGTTTTTTCATGTATATATGTGTTTCGTATGTGCATGTGTTCTTTTAGTTTGTATGCTTAATGCATTCGACTGATTATACCACAAACCACCTACTAGTCTGGTACAGTACCTTATGTTCCTAAAGGTCACCCTAACGGTACTAAACCAAGTCTACGTTGCTTAACTTTGGTGATCAAACGGGAACCAGTGTCTCCAACTTGACTTGATGGTACTGTTTTCAGATTTGGGGAAAAAACACGTAAAAAATCTTTTTTTCATGACAAAAACTTTGGCAATTTAAAAAAAAATCTTTTGGTTAATGGATAGAAGTCAGATATTTATTTTTGCGGACAAATGTCGACAGGTCATTATTTTCCCAATTTTTGTTTCCGAGAGAATCTGGTCGGGCAATGCAGGGTGATCAGCATGGTTTGTCGACCGAAAATTATATGAGGAATTCTCTAAACTAAAAACATTGTATCTATTTTTCAAACCATAATCCATTGTCAATTTGTCAGTTCTAAAACTTTTATCAAATGTAATTTAAGCCTAAAACACAAAAAGACAAAAATTATCTTTGTTCCTTTAAAGCATTGCTGACCTGAAACCTGAATAACGACTTTACGTTTACTGTTAATTTCTAAAAAGTTATAAAATAGAGGAGTCATTTTAAATCTATTTTGAAATCTATTCTAGGTTTCTTAATTTAACTCTATATCCTACTTAAGAAGCCATTCAGATTCTTAGATAAAAACGCTTAGCTTTTTAAAAAATTTTTCGACCTTTTCTTATTTTTTGTTTAAAAAAAGATTTATATTAAAGAAAAAATTTTATATAGTTATTTGATTAAAATTTCTAGGTATTTTGCTCTTAATTTATATTTAAAAATACTAAAGTACCGCTTGATAAGAAAAGTTATGTTTCATATTTTTTACAATTTCATGTTTATTTTTAATTTATTTGCGTTAAATTCTTTGAGATAATGCTGTTTATAATGATAATGATGATAATAATAATAATAATAATAATAATAATATTCTAAGAATATTCTATGGTGGTCTTGAGCTTTTATAACAAGAATTCACAAAAACTGCTTGTTTTTCTTTTTTGTCATAAATATATAATTATACAAATATACCACAACCAACTTTTTGCATAAGAGCCATTGAATTAAATACAAAAACAAGCACAAAACAAAACAAAACAAAAGCATTCATACAATTTGTTTTTGAAAGAATTTAAAATCCTTTTTTTTTACAATCCAATAATCTATGTGTTGTGCATGTGTATTGGGATGGTCATCCCTGCTCTGGGTAATAACATTGGAATGATCCCCAGGTAATGCAAACAGTTATGTCAGATACAACTAATCCAAGCTTAGAAAAGAATCATAACATTTATTTAAGATTATCTCCCTTTAGTGAAAATTAAGCCAGTTTGGATTGGCTGATATTTATAGCAAGGGTTGAAGCAAGGGTACAAAAATTGGCATCCATTACAACAAAGTCGATACGTCACAATAAAGGACATAAAAATGAAAGGTAAAGATCGACTAAAACCTTAATAACACACTCGACCCGTCCATTGTGTTAAATCTCTTTACAACTACGAATTCGTAGCACAGGACATTTTTGATGGCTTGCATTGGCCGCTTGTTTGACATTATCATTGTGCAAAATCTCGCAGTGGATTATTTGGCCGCGCTGAACTGATAATCAGATAACTCTCCAGACAGACACGTTTTGTTGATATCAACATTTTATTCTGTATTCTATGGAAGCCCATTAGAGTTACATATTTTTTGGGATATGATAATTCAGTATTTCATCTCAGAATACATAAAATTTTGGTTCAACACGATCTGATTTGTTATCGATATGGAAAGTAGTAGATACATATGCCCTAATGGATTTTTATAAAAACTCTTCCAAATTCGGGAATAGATAATTCTTATAGGGCTGTGAAATAACACTTACTTTTTTTAACCAACGCAAGATAAAGATTTCCTAACTGAATTTGCATGCCATCATCTACAATTTTTAAACGTTTTATCAGGGTTCAATTTTCAATATTCTCTTAATTATTTAACTTAACTTAATTAAATTAAGTTAAATAAATGTTCAATATTCTTTTTCTGCCTATCTTTCTTTCTTTCTTTCTTTCTTTCTTTCTTTCTTTCTTTTTTCTCTCTGTGCATGTAAGAAAAAAGTGTATGAAGTCCTGAAAATATAATAGTAAGAATAAAAAGCGATCCAAAATAAGTCGTTACTGGGATAAAACAATATATCAACAATGCAACACTGTTTCTTTTTTTTTGACTAAAAAAAGAAAAGGATACAAAATTATTTTTTCTTATTATTCTTTTTTATTTCCCACATGTTTAACAAATTTTTCTTACTTCTATTACACAAATTAAGAACATGTGAATTATTCTTTACCAGAATCGAAACTTAAACGAAGGTTTTAAAATGTTATTTCTTTATTAAACTTAGAATACAACAAATAGTTCAAATGTTTTTAATCCTATAATTTCTTTAGGTTTAGAAGATTAATCTTTTCTATTGCCCAGGACGTTGTTCCAACACATCACAGATATCTAAATTTAAAATAAGAACAATTATTTAAGTGAATATTGAAGTCATGAATTAAAACAGGAACCCCAAATTAAAGCAAGCGAATATTTAAATAAAATACAGTTAAGAAAACATGTTTAAAAAGTGATCGTCTTCAGTTGATAAGTCTTAAAATTATTCAAACTTTTACTCTTATCTTCAGTGTCATCTTCACTGCGATATAATAACAGTAAAGAATAAATATAGCCAATGTAGAAGATGTATAATTCAATAGAAATTAGAATTAATTCTACAGGATAAGAAGAAGCCTAAATAATCATATCTAAAGGTGATAGACTCAATCTTGACAAAAAAAAAAAAAGAAAAGAAATTAGATTTTCTACAAATTAATTTAGTAACTATAAACACTTGTAGTAAGTGGCATGATTTCGTTGGTTTTTAATCATTCATTTAGTTATAGTCTTTTTTTAACATTTCATATTTGAGAGCGATGGTTTTAAACTTGAAATAGCACGCATCTAAATGAACTTCTTTGTTTCGTTTGGTCTTCCGTATTTATTTGCTGATGACTGTTACCGATGAAGCAAAATGTATAAAGCTGGCAAGCAAGAGTAGATCAATGAAGTGACAGCGTTCAAATTCAGGATCAATGCATTCACGTCATTCGTATTTTTACTGATTCGCCAACAATTAGAACAAGTGAGTTATTTCCCCCTTATCTCATTTTCCAATCTTTTAATTCTGCCCAACCGACCCGGCGCCTTTGGTGGTCGGATTGGAGAAGACATTAGAACCAAGGAAGGGATTTATATTGGCGCTTTTAGTTGACAACCATAGAAGCACTTCCCGCCAGTCGTTAAGATTTCTCTGTCTTCACTGTTATACTGTGCCAACTAATATGGCGGCAAAAGAGCGTTGAGTTTGTCTTGTCACCGGTAACTTGCCGCTGTTCACACTGACTTTCAGCATATTGATGGTAATCAGTTGCCAGGAGATGTTAACCGGTAAATATCCGACCAATATGAAAAGGTGGAAGGTTAGGGATTGGTTGGATTCCTGACTTGTGTCCTCGTAATCTCTTCATGCCAGGAAATAAGACTGAATAACATCAATTAAGATAATAATATTCATGATTAAAGTTGAATGACTTTGTTATTTGATTTGTAATTTCTTTCTCATGACATTTTTCCGCCATCTTTTATTTATTTTCCACTTTATTTTATTTTATTTTACTTTGTTTTTGTTTAAAAAAAGAAGAAAAAAAAACTGTTTCTTTTCTTCTTTCTTTGATTTTTTTTTGTTTAAGATTACTGTTAATTTTTTTCCCCTTTTTTCATTTCTTTTTTCTGTTTATTTCTTTCTTCTTATTTTTTCCTATTTTTCTTTTTCTTTTTCTTTCTTTTTCATTTTCTTTTCATTCTTCTTTCTTTTATTTCATTTCCAATTTTGATTTCTTTTCCTTTATTTCTCTTCCTTCCTCCCATATTCATCTATTCTTGTTTCTTTTTATTTTTGTCTTGTCTTCTCTTGTTTCTTTCCTACTTTTTTCTTTGTTGTACCCTTTTATTTTCTTATTCTATTATCTTTTTTTTATCGTTGTCAGGAATGAATATTCGGAGCCTCTGCACAATGGATATATTCTAAACACTTTAACTTTGCAGGTTGGTGTATCAACAGGCAGTTAAGAGTGAATAATGTTTATGAGAAATTGGTGCAAGTCGGTTGCAATAAGTTAAAACATTAAACATAAAAGAATATCGTATTCACCAAGTCTGGAAAAATCATGAATTAAATCGAAAAATGCGTAGGTGAAAAATAATCTATTTTAGATTAAACCTAGAAAAGTAAAGGAACAATTTGTCATTAAAGCTAGAAAAGAAAAGTACAAGATATTAGAATTTAGAAAAAATGAATTCACAACTTAAAAATAAAGTAGCATAATTTTAGTAAATACTATAAACATTTTTTTGTATGTTTCAGTTGTTACGGCTATTATTACACTTTGAGCCCTTTGACTATAAGAGGAATATATCAATTTCAAAAGAAATAATTGTTAAAAAATACTTGCCATACTTGGGCAAGCTACCATTTTTTCCTCTATTTTTTGCTTTCTTTTTTTAAACAGACGTTGGCCTGGTCGAGTGTCTCTCGCAGAAAGTCCTGATGTCAGGTGTTGGTTAAATTAGATTACTTAAATGATTTTCTGAAGAAACAGCCTAAAAAGGCCACACTGTTTTATGCTATGAACGTAGCTTAAAAGGTAAAGAGACACATCCATAACGGTACAATCGAAATCGATACTGAGAAAATACCAAAGATATGGCCTTGTGTCACATTATAATTCTTCTCACTTTTTATTTAAGTATTTATTCCGTCGAGCACAGAAGCAAATTTTGGCGCTCTTGTAGTTGATTGCTCGACCAATGTAGCTTTGGAAAAATAGTGTAACTCTTCCGTTTCAGCATTCCCATTTAGGAATACTTCATGTCTTTGGCAATAACAGAGAAATATAGGATTAGCTTGTTCTTACCTCAAGGCAACAATTTCACAAGTATTTAAAGAAAGAGTCGCCCTGAAACTGAAATGCTGATAGAGACTGGCAGTTTTTGAAAAGCAAGACAAGTGGAGCAACTCGACACAAAAGCACGTAAAACTGGCATTGGGCCAATCTGTGTTTCATGTTCAACTTAGTAAATGCTGCACTTGGTTTAAAGGATGGGAGAATAGTTTATTACAAGGTACACGAGACTTTCCTAAACTAACACTGAAGCGAAAGAGAGGAAGATTTTTTTAAAGTGAGGAAGATCAGACTATCATCTTGAAAAACCAAACAAAATTTTTTCTTTGCTCCAGAGAATAAATACTTATAAGAATCATTAGAAGAATTATAATAACTGAAATCAAGATTAGTTTTGTAGATATGTATTAGAGGGCACAAGTTATGTCCTTAGTATTTAAATTGGTTTTTCTTCGAGGGTATTATTCCAGTTGTTCCAGAAGTAATGCCTCTGTTTTTAAAAGTTTTTTTCAAATTGAAGGGCTGCGAAGACGAGAATGGTGCCATTAAAACAAACCTCTGTGCTCCAGAACTTATTTTTTTTATATAGTCATCGCCATTCTCAATGCACTTTTCCTAGCTATAAACGATGTGCTTCATCCCCCTGAAGTGCGCTTTGTCATTCGTATCTCTATCACCACACTGAATTCGTTTAACAGACACGGGTGAACGTTGATTAGGTTATTTTTTTAAAAAAAGAATTCACTGACGTATCTCTGCTTCTGATACACTTTCTAAGAGTTTCACTTTTTAATATTTGCAACAGAAGGATGAAACTTTCAGACTATAAGTTTAAAAGTTTATTTATCATAATGCAATTTGCAATTGCCTCTGATACGTTTTGGTGGAATAAAACATTAAGAATCATTACTTTCATGACCTTCCTCAATAACTTGAAATGAATATCTGAATGTTTGTGGAAAAATTAGTGCTTTTATTTTGTTTTTAATTTCTCTTAAAAATCAGGTAAGTTAACCCATTGTGTTTTATTGAATCTGACTATTATTTACGGTAAAGATTTGTTATCTAACAAGACCTTCGATATATTTTCCCATTTTATTTCCTTATAAACAACTATAAATCTAATGAAACAAGTATCTTCAATCAATTGCTTCTTTTTCAATTGTAATATTCAATTTTTCAATCAGTTTGGTTAAAAGTTGATAACAATAATAAGTGTATAAATAGATGGATAATAACGTGGTTTGTTGGTTAACTATAAAGAAATCAAATATTTTTAAGTAGCTTCTAATTATGATACAATTTTTTTTAAAATCAAGCAAAAATTGAATTAAGTTTTCATTATTTAAGAATACTAACATCAATTGTAAAAAAAAAAAAACTCGACCGAGTTACATTTTCTCCAGCAATAAAACTCAATATCTCAAACTATATTACAATAGATTTTTTAACCTTCTCCTTCTCACCTAAGAAAGTGTCTTCAACTAACTAGCAAGTCGAAAGGGTCCATTCAATAAAACGTGATAAATATACAAGTCACTGTCCAGTTAGCCTCTGTAGCGATTGAATCTAAGTGTCCGGAGAAGATTTGCTAGATTGGATTGCAATACCATCTCGGCGTATGCCAAGCTTGACCCCTTCGTCCATGTTCGTTATCCATCGACTAACATAAGAACAACAATGTCTGGGCAAAGAACTTAGAACTTTACTCTGATTGTGAAAAGTGAGCTGATTGGACATTATCGTGATGATAAAGATAGCGTCGGCTTGAAGGTTTATCTAAGAATTGAAAATCTGTGGGGGGCTTTGACCAAGGGTTATGCTTAGCGTTAATTAGAATGATGTGGTCAGTTGCAATATCAATTAAGTACGAATGAGTCACGCCTCGGACATACAAACTTGGCCTGAACAAAAATACGAATAAAAAGCACTGACCATTATGAAGAAAATAGAACTTTTGCATAGTCAATGGAATTTCTTTGCAATTCTTTATGAATAGCCATGAAGGTTAAGAATTTCTAAAGGTCAATTTAAAGGAAATGATAGAAACGTGTAGATTACAAGACAAGTGTACGTTTCAGAATGAGAAGATTTCTAAAGATAATGAAACTGAATAAATAGCGAAAATATAGAGAGCTCAATTTTTAGATTCTGCGATTAAAAAGTTAATAAAATGACAAATTGTTTATTATAGAATATTTAGATTTGTTCCGGAAACCTATTCATTAATTTTTGGATATTTGAAAAATTGAAATAATGGCAATCTAGAAAAATGATGAGTTTGTTGTTTGAATCAAGATAAATATATTAACCACAAAAAATTTTCTGTAATATCAGATAAGATTTCATGGGTATATAGAACTGTATAAAAATGAGCTTGTGCCAAACTTGAGTTGGTAATCACCAAGTAAATATAATATAGAAATGGATATAACTCATTTGTATTTCTGAAATTTGTATGAATTTGTCTAAATAATCTAAAGTAAATTATTTTGCGTTAGTGGAAAAATTAATGTTTTTTTTTTGTTTCTAAATTTTGCAAAAAATGATTTTTAAAACGAACTAAAGAAGCATCTATTTGACTAAAAATAAAATAAAATAATCTTTTATCTCATTATAAACAACGTCAAATGTAAAAAGACCTGTTTTTAAAAAAATAATTGCTTTTTTGCCAATTGGTTTATTCCACACTTATTTAGAGGGATCAAAGATTGATAACGGTTTTAGTGACGAAACATGTTAACATATAAATTCGTATTTAAAATTAGGATTACCAATGGGCATAATTCTATTTGGTATAAATGGAATATAATCCTGTTTATATTACTCTCTGGAAAATTTAATATATTGAACTCTCGAATGTGTAAACTTAATATTCGTATGTAAATAGATAAATAGACAGACACGCAATCTTACATATAGATAAAGATAAAGAGAAAGAAAGAAAACTCCAAAGAACAACCAATGTAAAAAATAGATGGTTCAATGTTTCATTTATGGAATTTTATTAATGAAATCCTTTCCTTTCATCTAATGGTTAATTAATCAATTACTTAATGGTTAATAAGCTTAACTACTGTCCTATTAAGAACATGTTTTAACGAATAAATAGTTATCTAAAAGGTTTTTGGCGAATAATAACCAAAAGATTTTATATGTCGGAAGAAAGAAAACCAGAAAAAATGACAGAATGAATGAATTACTGGCTATTACTATAAGAGACATAAAAGTAAAACTTGATAGATAGACAGACAGATAGATAGATAAATTGTTACAAATTGATAGTTAGATAGAGAGATAAATAGATGGAAAGATAGTGAAGGAAAGAGAAAGAAAAATGGAAAGAGATATCTATATATACGTATAGATAAATTGAGAGTAAAAGAAAGGGAGAATTGTTTACTATGTTTGTCGGTTGGGATGGAGTGGCGATGTTTCACTTGGCTACAAGCATTTACCATAAATTCAATTGATAGACACGGTCCGCGGAAATTCGAAGGTCACACGTAACATTGTCAAAATATTTCTTTCGTCAGATTGCGTTCTCGCGGAATAAGTAAGAGTCGCCATTTGTTTTCGTTGTGGGCACTTTGCTTAATTTGAACAGATTGGACTCAGGCCAGCAGAAAATACAGAGGATCAATGGACATTGTGTGTAGAGGAGAGAAGATAAAGTGGAAACTAAAGAAGAAGAAGAAAAGAAGAAAGAAGAGAAAAAAGAAGAAAGATAAAAAATAGAGACACAAGAGAAGAAGAAAAAGAAAAGAAGGAAAGAAAATAAAGAACGAAGGAGAAATTAAGAAAATAAGGGAAGAAATGAAAAAAAAACATAAGAGAAGTGAAGAAGTAGAAGAAAAAGTGAAGGAAGAAAAAAGAAAGAACGAAGAAAAAAGAAAGAAAAGTGGGAATAAAAAAGAAAGAAAAGGGAGAAATGAAAAAAAGAAAACAACCAAAACAAGGCAAATAAAGAGAGAAAAAAAAAAGGAAAAGAAAAAGTTTAAATAATACTATCAAAAACAAAGAAAGCAAAAATGTTATATTTATGATGATGATGATGATGATGATGATGATGATGATGATAATAATAATATGATGATGATGATAATGATAATAAAAATAATAGTAATAATAGTAATAATTTTCTCTTCTATACAATAGTAATTATTATTATTGTTGTTGTTGTTAAAATTTAAAATCCACTGCAAGCGATAATGTGACAATAATTATTTTAACAAATCCAGGTGAAGAATGATTTGAAATATCAACTTTTTCAACTTTTATCAACTTTTTCAGTAATTTAATGCTGATATTAATTTTTGATATCGTTCTATATCCTCACCATCGGGTACTGATAATTATAATATATAGGTAATTGTACATATTGGCATCTCTGGCGATCTAGAGTATTAGCTCATTTTTAATCAAATTTATTTCGTCATTAGGATTTTGAATAACAAATTTGCCTGTGGAAATGTGAAATGTGATTAATACTTTCATAGGAGTATCAGTCGAAATGTGAGCGCCAAGAGAATAAATGGAGTTCTAACACGCGTATTACTGTTCCAATGGTCCACTGCCTATCCGCTGTCTCAAGTGGACTTACCGGAAAAAGAAATGAAGCAAAGAATAGAAATCGAGGAAAGGAATAGAACACACACACACACACACACACACACACACACACACACACACACACACACACACACACACACACACACACACACACAGATATATATATATATATATATATATATATATATATATATATACAAACACACACACACACACAAGTTCCAGATATACGTTCAAAACTACGTACTCTTGATAGGTCACACGAATCCAGGTCAGCGTCGTAGTGATGTTGCCCCAGGAAGGCGAAATTCTTTTTTTTTACCGGGAACTGCAGGATAATTAGATGAAGCATCAGGTGAGGAATATTTCTTGTAGATCTCATGTAAGAAACACACAAAAAAAGAATAAGACAGAAAATCAGCAGCATTAAACAAAAATCATCTGGAGGTTCCAACATAATCGATTCATCAATGAATGTTTTTTTAACCCTGGAAAACACCAAGAAGCTTTTCGACGATTTAATCTATGCATAGATAATTAGTTCTCTTTCACACTCTTAAATCACAAGTCTTTCTGTCCATATGTTTAAAGATAAGCCGAAGAGCAACCGTATTGAAATCCACTTCAATCTGAAGAAATAAAAGATATTAAAAAATAGAGGAAAAGCATTAAATAAGAAAGAGATTTGACTGTCAAAATCAATCAGCACAAATCTGTTTAATCTAGTGTACAGATTTCAGTGACCTATAACTGCAACACTACGTACAAACCGGGAACCTCTTATTACTAAGATAATTACATTCCGTTTGTTTACGCCTGGTCCACAAAATTAGATTTTCACCCCACATAGGCCATCAACGGACTTCGGACTGCAAGAAAGATACAAACCAGATCCCCAGATTTTTCTTTTCTTATCAGTTGCAACATAGACTTCCATTCTTTTTATTTTCATTTTCGCCTACCATAAATGATCATTTGGAGTTTGCACTGTCGTTAAACCCGATCCTAGCACCAATGAGGGATTTCGTAGAATCGACTAGCTCAGCAGTCTCCGGAGGATACGGATAAGAGTGTTGTAGTGTTGCCTGATTAATAGATAATAATAATCGCAGTTTCGATCTTCAGCCAGGGTAACGAATTTTATTTGATATATTGATTAAATATATTAATGTCGAAATAGATTCATGCAAATAAATCTCTAAATGCAAGGAAAGTAAAGTTATAATCGTCTATAGCAGTAAGCATAGTTTGAAACAGATTGGGGACAGTGGATAAGCTTTAGGACTTTCATTCAATAAAAAATAAGAATGAATTCTCATTCTCTCCTGCTATTGATTCTATCGTGCAACGAGTGCTATACAAAACAACGTGGTAACCAAAGAATAACGTTTATCAAATATTCAGTACTAATTGACTGATTAGGTATTCATACCGTAAAAACAAAACCAACTAAGCAATCAAATAGATCAATTAGTGATGGTAAAGCAGGATACTGAATCTAAAAACGGTTTCCACAATAGAAATCCTACTAGAATACTAAAAACTTGATAACACGCTAACCGTACACAGAAACTTTACTCTTCACTCTGATGGCTTAAACTAGATTTTGACAATCAAAATTATTTGATGAAACAATCATTAACTATCAAGGGATTTAATCTCTGTGTTTATGTGTATGTGTGTGTGTAATAGAAAGAGAGAGATAGGGAGAAAGAGAGAGAGAGAGTGTGTGTGTAAGAGAGAGAGAGACAGTGTGTGTGTGTGTGTGTGTGTGTGTGTGTGTGAGAGGACAGGACTAGTTTCTACCAAATTCCTCAGACAATTTTTGACCCACAAACTTGAAATTGATATATACCTGGTGAATATTTTTTAAACCGGTTTTCCACCCGAAAAGTAGTTGTCGAACTGTCAAATTTTCAAAGAATTACCTAAAGTAATATTTACCACAAGAGGCCGATCAGTATAAAGCAAACGGTTTTAATCGAACAACACTTATTTATCAAACAAATCTTTCTATTAAATAAAAGTAAAATTAATAATTGATGAATTGTTGTTATACAAAAAAAATTCTACTATATTCATTTATTTATTCAATTTTACTACATTTTTATAATTTATGTTTTTTAAGCTAACTTTTTTTATCATTATTATATTTACATAAGTTTTTTTGATCGAAACTAGTTTTCCTTCGTAAGTAATTTTTTTTCAATTTAAAAAGTATTTATTAAAAAAGTATTTAAAAAGTATTGATTAAAAAATGGTTTACCGAGTTACAATTTCATCAAATCTTAATCCCATTTAAATAAATTAAATTAATTTAGATTAAAAATAAACAAGAAAAGAAAAAAAAACAATTGTATTCTGAAAATTGATCAAACAAATTTATCATAAAATTATATCCTTAACGTATAAAATATTCAGTGTGAGTGTGTATGAAAGAAATAGACCATGTCCCAAACTAGAATCCTATTTATCATTGTGATTAACGAAGCATCACCGAAAACAGCAAAGGTGTCGTCCTTTTTCTGGCCACTAATTCGTCATGTCCCTTAATGAAAGGGTTTGCATCTATGCTCACGTTTCAAAATAAAAGTTAGTACGACGTGGGAGACCATGCTATGCCTAAAGACCACACAAGTTATCGTCATCTCTTAAACAGTTTATAGCATAAGGCAGATGTGCTTGCTCGACGCTCGTACATTATTGGCGAGAGGTTTTTTCGTGTTTTGATCTATAACTTAAAACAGATCAGCGTTGACTATAAAATAGTCTTTAATGATCACACTGGACTCACATTTGGAGGCAGCCATAGTTTCGAATGTTTGTAATGCTCTCTTTCGTGTTATTAATGTAAATCTTTTTTGCTATTTCTAAATATCTATTTTATTTATAGTGTCCATTAAATTTTTTTTCTAAATGTCTTTCTAATTCAATAATATCTATTTATGTATGTATGTATGTATGTATGTATGTATGTATGTATGTATGTATGTATGGATGGATATATGGATGGATGGATGGATGGATGGATGGATGGATGGATGGAATTATGTATGTATGCTCTGTAGATCAGCTGAGCTGCTGGTCTTCTTGAGAACTGACAGCGAGAAGCTTGATTCAGGAGACGATTATTGTGGCGGCAATTATCTGCTAAAATGTTGCAATCATCATTTATCTATCTATCAATCAATCAATCAATTTATCTATCTATCTATATGATAGAAAATTATTAGAAAAAACAACAAAAAAACATAAATGTATGTTAGTGCCAACGCGTTTCGGATTTTGTCCTTCTTCAGGGCACCTTTATTAATATTACTTTTGCTATTCCTACCCTGTCCATTAAGTTTAATTAGGGACAAGGTATCGTTGGTGTTATAACAGCAAATAACTATCTATTTAGATTATCTAAATAGGTAGTTATTCAACTTGAAGTATTTTATTTGACCATAAAGAACGTTTTGCAATTTGCTTCAATAATTTCCACAATTGTAATTCCGTCTGATTGAAATTCAACTTGTTTAACAAACCTTTGTTTCAAACACATTCCAAAATCACCATGGTTTTTCCCCAATATTTTCAGCTTGTATGGAAACATTTTGCAATGACATAATTTTGTCTTTTTTTTCATTTTTCATTTTTATTTCTCCCTTTTCTTTCACTTCTTCATTCACTTCTTCATTCTTATTTTTCTTTTGTTTCCATCTCTTCCTTTCTTTCTATATATAAAAAAAATATATTTCTTTCATTTATCCCATCTATCTTTCTTTATTACCTAATTCTCTTTTTCCCTTTATTTCCTGTTTCATCTCGTTTTTTCTTCTTCTATTTTTCAAATTCCTTCTTCCTTACATTATCTTTTTCAATTTTTTTTCTCGTATTTCCTTTTTGGTTGTTTTTCTCCATTCAAATGATTTTTATTTTCTTTCTCAACTTTTTAAAATTGTCTTTCCTTTCCTTTTTATTGTTGTTTATCCACGATGTAATACACGGTTCAAATCATAATTCTTATTTTAAAATGAACTGAAAAAAAGAAAAAGTAAGAAACAATTGTTAGTCTTCTTTTTTATTTAGACTTTTTTGAAAATCTTTCCGAAAAAAAATCTCTCTGTCCCCCCCCCCTGAACCAATTCTTTTTTCTTTAATATTAATTTTTTTCTTTTAGTTTTCCAACGCATTCCTTTCTTTTTTATTTCTGTACATTTTTTCCGACTCTATCCTGTTTTGCGTTTTACGCTTGTATGGTACTGTCCACTCTTGCTACTTGATTTTTTATTTTTATTTTTTTATTCTTACACTATGACAACATGGCGACCATTCAATGTTTATTGATTTGAATGGAAGAATTTAGCTTTAGTGTTTTTTCGATTCGCTTTTCGAGTTTTTCTTCTTCAATTTTTTTCACTTTGACATCATTTTAGTTTCTTTTTTTTTTTGGTTAAGACTTTTTCTCTGGCTTTTAATTTTGGCATTCTGAAATGAAAATGTTGAAAAAGAAATGACAGGTTTTTTCAGTGGAATGAGGCCAAAACCTTTCTCTTAGGAGATATCGACCATCACTGCTTTAGCCTAAATATTTTGCCTGTATTGCTAATCGAAAAATAAATAACTAACAGGTGAATTACCATCTAAACTAGGTAGAAATTGAATATGACTTATGTAATGATATAAGTGTCAAGCGAAAAAAATAAACCAAACATTTTGAAATTTATTACTTCATTTAAAAAATAAAAATTGATGATAGCTTATGAGTGTTTAAAATTTTTTTTGATAAATTTTCAAATTTAAAAAAAAGAATAGTAAAACATTTTATTTTATACAAAGGATGGCAGCCACACGCTAAGCACGTCCATTGCTACTGAGTATTTATAATAGCGCTGTTTTGAATAGGACTCTAAAAAATTTGATCTTATTTAAAATGAATGAAATCTATTTGCTCTGTTTTCTTTTGTAAATTAAGAAATAAGTTATTTTCTAACCATTATTTTTTATCTTTTTAATTTATTTAGATTTTTAAAGTTTTAAAGTTACTTTTGAACTTAGTTACAAAATTTGTCCATTTTTTTTCATTTTAATTAACATCCTTTGTGGAAGATATTAAACATATTTTTATTTTAAACTTTTTAAATTTAAGACCTTTAATATTTTCTGGTTTCAACCTAAAGTAATTTTTTCAGACAGTAACGAGATCGCCTATGATTTTTTTTTCTCGGACAAACTATCATAGAATAAGGTTTTTTTTTAAAATTTCACTGAAAAGTTTATCCTTCGGAAAATGAGTCAATAGAAACAAAATTATGATAAGACATTTAATGAATAAATAGATGCCTCTCTCGAAAAGTGGGACTAAATAAACATCGTAAAGAAACCACTGAAGAAAGTGATAGAAAAATTTGGTTTTGCATCGATTTTTTCTGTGTGATAAACGAAAATAGTCTTTTGAATTATGAAAGGATACCAATTAGAAATTTAGGACATTTTCTTTAAATAAATAAAAAGATAAAGAAAAATAAGTAAAGTATCTAGTAAAGGAAGAGGAAAGGAAAATTAAAATTGAGAAAAAGAAAAAAAAGAAAGAAAAAAGGTTTGAAGTAAAGGAAGAGAAAATGAAGTGTGGAAGGAAGAAATAAACAAAGAAAGAAAAAGAAAAAGAAATAATGTTTGAATAGAGTTTAGAAAAAAGGAAAAAAAGAACATTAAAAGGGAAAGAAAACAAGGAAAATAAATGAAAAAAGGAAGATAAAAAAAAGAAAAAAAAAAAATAGTCGAGCCAATAACTTCTACGAAATCCCAATTAGATAGACACCTCGAAAATAATAAAACAAAAACAAACCTTGCACGAACAGGATCGACCAACACAAAGCAAAAGACCTTTACGTCTAAAATAAAATGCGTTGAATAATTCATAGAGTCCACAAGACGTTTCATCAGAGAAAAAACAATCACGCTAAAACCAAAATCAAAAATAGAAATACAAACAAAAACACAAAAAGTAAACCAAAGAAAAATTACGAATACAAGCAAATACATAAAAACAAATACGTAAAACTACACACACGCAAAAGAAAGAAAAAAACACAAAAAAGCAAAAAAGCGCCCATAAACACACAAAAAGTTGTAGACAAGTTGAAGATTTCAAGTTTTATTAATAAATCCTTTAAGAAGGCATAGATTCTATTTGCCTCCTATTTGCGACTGCACGTTTCTCAAAGCCGGTCTTGTACCGGTTTGGAAAGCAAGACAAAATCAAAATATTCTTTAGAATAACAGATTCAGATTTCATAGTTGGTCTTGTTTTGTTTACAACAAAAGAAATGTTAAAAGAAGCCAATTTATTTTCGTTTCCTTTTTTATTAGTTCTATGCATCTTAGCAGACATACATGGCATTGCCCAGTTGATTAAGTTGCTGAAATATTTACTACCAGATTCATCCAGTATTTTTGGTTTAATATAATTTCTAATCAGTAAAACCGATGATGACTTATTAAAAGTTGTTTTTTTTTAATTTAATGTTGTCTAATAAAATATACTGAAATATTTTACTACTCGAGTTGTAAAGAAACAATTAAATAAGAACTAATCTAGTTCCCGATCAAATATTTTAAAAACGAAAAATTATAGAAAATTTGCACTTGTTTAATACTATTTTATTCGTTATCCACTTTATTTCCAATCTTACAAGTGTTCAATGTCATCCTATGTATCACTGAGAATGTCAATGTGATAAAAATAATTCGTACATCAACATAATCTAATCAATTAAAATCAATCATTGTAGTTACAGGATACCTAAAGGATTAATACAATACAGTCAAATAAAATGAACTAGAAATATTTGTCTACGTATAAAGTGATTTTAGGCATTCTTATAAACCAAATGACCCTGCATTAAATAACTTGCAAGAAACATTACACATAAATTAATAAATAAACATTATTAGAATTTATTTTACTGTTATAACAATTCATTTGTTACGCAAATATCTTAAGTGTTTTTCTATGTGTGATCGAACTGAATTATTGTTCGGGAAATCTGATTAATATATATAATTGGTGAGCAGCGATAATCAAGTTTGGCACAAGGCCAATTTTTAAGGTGAATGCAATGATTTTGACTAGGATTTGAACTCGCGTACTACGATTCCAGAGCTGGTTTCGGGAAATCTGATTAAATGCATAATATTACATGTATCTTTAGACAGCATTTTATTACTTTGATTTCATTAGAAATTCATTTGTCATTCCTTAAAGTAATTTTCCCATGTTTTTCCTTGGTCTCAAATGATCAAGTTTCATCAAGTTTTTTTTTTTAAATCTACAACTAATGCATAAATTTCTTTCCATAGATTTCCTTGATATCAGTTTATCTTAATGCTATCATAACTTATCTCCCATTCAAGTTTCAATGACGTCACAGGTTTTTTCACCACGTTTACAATGCAAAAGATTCTGAAAAGTCTGTATAATTTATAAAAATACTTTTTTACGAAATGAATATTAAATTTTACGAATTTATTTAATCGTTTTAATGTTTTTGATCATTTATTTTTTTTAATATTTTGATTTTATTCACTTGAATTTATTAAACAATATTTAGGAATTATATATTTTCCTTTCTATTCTTCTTTTCTTTTGATAAAATGATATGCAAATTAGAAATGCATTTCTCGCAGGGCATGAAAATAGTTTAGCAAAAGCTTTTTATAATAAGCTTTAAAAATAAAGATACAAGATCTAATTCTAAAAAAAATCAATTTTCATAGAGCACTTATATAAATTTTACGAAGTAGGATAGAAAGATTTAATTTGAATGAAATTTAAAAATTATATTTGATTCATTTTATGTATTGTAAATTTTGTTGCACGTTAGAATAAAATAGTATTTAGCAATTAATGAGATTGATATATAAGTTTCAACTAAAATTTTAAGTTCAGTCTTATTAAGTTCAGTTCTTATTAGAAATCATCAGAGGGACATAACCAATTATGTCCCTCTGATGATTTCTAATAAGAATGAAATAGATCTAACGGACAAATTATTTATGCATGTTATTTATTAAAATAAACGATTTATTGACATATAATGCTGTAGGAATGTAATTTCTATTATCTATTTATCTATCTATCTATCTATCTATCTATCTATTTCCACCAATTAAGCCTCTAAGCAAAGCCCCCTCTGCCCTGTCAGGGGAGGGGTTGAGCTTTACATAGTGGATTTACATTGTGGTTTGAATTACAATATACTGGGTGAGCTGGTGGCCAAACGGATACAGTACTCGACTGGAACTGTGTCGGGAGGGTTTCGATCCTGGCTAAAGGCGATCCTGGGGTTTGCGTAGCTGTACTGACGAGGAGTGAACTCCAAAACAAGCT
>JAUZSX010000031.1:185233-195380 GCA_034780655.1 Idiosepius hallami
GAAATATACATCTATCAATCCATCTCTCTTTCTGCCTATCTCTCTCTCTATATATATATATTTGTATATGTATGTATATATAGTCAAAGGCTCTATCAAGTTAAGGGATGCAACTTGCCTATTTAGGGTAAAGGGGCCGCAAGGCAAATTCTGCGTCGGAGACGCTAAGTGGCTAAGCACGGCACTGCAAATGTTTAATCAAATTAAAATTCATTAAATGTAATTTGCCATTGGGATTTGATGCCCTTTTTAAGTTCATATTGATTTGTGGTTTTTTGTAATGACAAATTTTGACCCCTAAACAGCATTTGAATATGCCACATTTCACGTCTTTAGAAACAAAATTAGCAGTGGGGTTTAGCTTAGAGACCACAACGCTGCAATCATTTAACTTTGACACCTTAAAAGCTAAACTTTCATCTCTAAACGGTTAAAAACTTTTTCCAGGTCTGAATAGTTTATATATGAAATTTCAAGTGTGTAGACCCAAAATTGAATTTGGTAGAAACTAATCTCCACAAACACACTTTGTCATACGTGCATATAAAGATTTATATATTTGCTTCCTTTAGCTTTACTTATTTTTCTCGGTTTTTTAATTTGCTATAGATATTGGTTATTTTTCAGAAAATCTGTATACAATCTAAAAAGAAAATATTAAGAATATGTCTATAGACAAAAAACAAATAAAAAGAATTACGATATTCATGTCTGGAAGAGATATAAAATCGAAAAACCATATAAGCCCCAAAAAATAATATTAAAAAAGATTCAACAAGCTAAAAAAAAAAAAAAAAAAAATTCAATTAAATAGTGTCAGGTTTTACTAATGATCCTAACACTTCATATTGGAGAAAATATTTCTCTACAAAAAAAAAAAAAAAAAAAAAAAACACTAGATAGAAATCAATATACGTATTTTAGCAGGAGTCTTTGGTGAAGAACACACTCTCGAATCCACGAGCGACTTGAAGGAACGGGTGATGGTATTCTCTTTCCTATCACTTAGATAAATAAATAACAATGTGCAGTGGCGTGCTTAGCCACTTTGCAGCCTCGTCGAAGAATGCGCCTTGCGGCCCCCTTTCCCCCCCAAAAGGCAAGTTCCTCCCCTCCAACTTACTGGAGCCTTCAACCAAAGACCATATATACAGAAATATACAAATATATATATCGAGAGAATGAGATATAGATAGAAAGAGCCATTTATAGCTATCTGCTACGACATACACTGTAGATATTTAAAGTTTTGTTAAAATATTACTACTGGCCAAATATACCCGAACTGCTATGACCTACACAGTAGATATTTGATTTTAAAAAAAATGTTACTACTAGGCAAATATACCCTAACTGCTACGACATGCACTGTCGATATTTAAAGATTTCTTAAAATGTTACTTATGGCCAAATATACCTTACCTGCTACGACGTAGATATTTATTTCTTTAAATGTTACGACTGGTCAAAATTACACTAACTGCTACGACATACACTGTAGATATCTAAAGTTTTGTTAAAATGTTACTAATGGCCAAATATATCTTACCTGCAACGACGTAGATATTTATTTTTTTAATGTTACTACTGGCCAAAATTACCTTACCTGCTACGACATACAACGTAGATATCTAAAGTTTTGTTAAAATGTTACTAATGGCCAAATATGATTACTTTATCAAACCACTTTTAAAAATTGTTTTAACCATATTATAGCCATAAAAAGTATGTAATAGATAATTTTCTTTCTAATATCTAAGACAATACTATCAACTCGCTGGCGTTTGGTAAATGAGGGCATAAGTGCAAGTTCTGTGATCTATGAAAGTTTTTAATGTAATTTTTTTATATACACAAGGAAGGACGTAATGAAATAACGCTTGGATGAAGTGAATTTTGATTAATTTTATTTCAATAACCCTTCAACCCTCATTAATAGTTTTTTTTTTCATTTTTCTCTTTTACGTAGTCTAACTATCTATCTCGCAAGTCTCGAGATTGTCGACGTACGAGGTTTTGCTGTTGTATTTTTAAGGTTATGATAAAACATAAATAAAACTTTGTATGTCTGTGTGAGAGTCTATGTGTGTGTATGACAGTCAGTGTGTGAGATTGCATACTATGGACTCCGAATTGGTTGGGCAGATTTTCTTCAAAAGTCACACAATCCTTCATTATGTTTGAGGGTGTTCTCCGTAAAGTGTTTTTCGGAATACCTCCGATTAATATCCGAAATTGGTAATCGAAAGCATCACTTTCTAGAGGTAAAGGTCGAATTAAACATTAATTTTACACAATCTTGCATTCTGCCAATGAAATAATTGTAAAAAAAGTTTAAAACTTTCGCAAACGAGTTTACTAATTTTAGGCATAGAGACTTGAAATTTAATATATAAGGTATCCAGACCTAATAAAAATATTCGATTTAGTTTTTCGTTCGAAAAAATAAGTGCTTAAGGTTCAAACATAAACCTTATGCAAAGCAGAGCAATATTGTTAGTCTGGTCTACATTTGTTGCTTCACTTAAAAAACTTAGATTAAATTAATTAGTTCTTCTTGGTTTTCGTATACATTTCTCTGTTTAGTTTGATTGTTTTCTTTTGTCGCACTTCAACTTTTTTTAGCTCATTTTATGCCGAGAACAATCATTTTTTTTAATGTTCTTTTTTGTCCACGTAATGTGTTTTGTATAAAATAATACGTACTATTTAATGCACAGCTGGATGGAACGTAGACATTTATACCTTGCCCAAGTGTTGTGGGGAAAACATCTCTCAAAATGAACTCTTCCAATCACTATAAATGTAATCTCTCTCGTCACCCAGACAGAGAGAGAGGATTTCAGCATAGCAGCCAGGAGCCGATATGCTGCCAGGCCGTATGCCACTATTTATGTACCTTTCGTTAATAAATTTGTTAACCTTTAATACACAACAAGTGGCGACCACAACGACTGGTGACGAGGATGAGATTTGAACTCACAATTACAACACCAAAGGTATTAGCCCAATTATAAATTCAAATGGAATGACAGGGATTCGAACTCAGATATTTAGAATCCAAAGTCTGATTGCTTATTTGATGTCCCAAGTGAGCTTCCTCTTTTCTGTTTAGATGATTACATTTCACCAGATGTTTATACAATAATGCGACTTTAATGTTTAAGTGTTCTGTAAATCTTCAATGTTAGAGTCTAATGTTACTTCCTGTGTAAAATAGTTAGCATTAAGATGATGGTAAGCATATGGAAAATATATTACGTAGGTTTTACGACATAATGTGTGTCTCAACAAAACCAAACCTATTCTACCAGCACACACAAACACACACACACACACATACACACAAACAGAAACACACGCACACACACACACACATACACACACACACAAACAAAAACACACACACACACAAATGAAATAAAAAATAACATAACCAAATTATTTTTCCAAAAATAATTTGGTTACAGATTCTGTACTCTACAAATATATCACTAAAATTGTTAAAATCTTCGACGTTTTACGAATAGGCTTAGACATTTTCGTCAGTCACTTTAGTACAGACGATAAAATAATAAAATAAATGTTGAAGTTCACTTGGAGTATGGATAAGGCAGCCAGAAAGTTCCAAAATCTTACCGATTAAAAATCAGCTTTTTATTTACTTTGACAATATTTACAGCCATCAATGATGATTTTTTATTAAATATTGTGATGTTAAGATAAAAATTAAAAAAAGAAGTGCAAAATCCTCCTTAAGAGGAAAACAACGATATTCAAGATAATATTTGCATTTGTTCGCCTATTTTTGTTCTTCCAGCCTAAGAGTAGGTCACTTGACGAAAAATTTAGAGTGACAAAGACTTTTGGGTAAACAGTCTATATTATGGTATTTACTGGTGTATTGACATAATTTGTCTAATTTTGTTCTTCCATCCTAAGAGTAGGTCGCATAATGAAAAATCTCGAGTGATAAAGACTTTTGGGGAAACAACCTATATTAAGATCTTTATTGGTGTATTGACATTCATTTGCCTAATTTTGTCCTTCCACCCTATGAGTAGGTCACATAATGAAAAATCTAGATTAATAGAGACTTTTGTGCGAGGAGTCTATATAATGGTCTTTATTGGTGTATTGGCATTCATTTGCCTAATTTTGTTCTTCCATCCTAAGAGTAGGTCACATAATGAAAAATCTAGTTTCATACAGACATTTTGACTCGCAGTCTAAATTAGGAATTTATCTTAAAAAAAAAGAAACAGAAACAAGAAAGCATAATCACGGAAGAAAGATTTTTGTTTGTTTTCGTCCTTTCTATTCTTTGCTTTCAACGTTTCGAAAATCCTATTCGTATTTTTGTAAGCTTTTAGCAAAGTAATCTTCTTTGAAGTTTTATGGAGAAATTAATTTCTTTAGGAATCCTACAGAAAACATGCACAAATCACTGATTTCCCAACAAGAAAGATTTTTTTCCCCTTTTTTTTATGTTAAAACACTCAGTGAACTACGTTTATCAATGATATTCATTGATTGTGTTTCCATTATGCTCTAGGGAGTACAGGTGGCTAAAAAAGACCAAACGTTCTCTTTTGTATGAAATATCGAATTTGCAAATTATATTCGTAGTCTAGATAAAGCATAAGCGTAAAAGCAACAATCACTGAATTACATCGACTCTGAGTGCAGCTAATCGATTTTGAAACTGAATACGGTTTATCATTGATAAACTTAGAGACATAATAAAGATCTGTCAATAAAATACAGACACACACACACACATACACACATACACATACACACACATATCATCATCGGTGGTCACTCGTGGTCGAGTATGACTGTCCTCCGTCTTGGACCAGTGGACCCTTTCGGGGAGGACGCCTGCACGTGATATCTTTTAACGTGGGGAGACTGATGCACCTGCAGTCACCACACGGCCCCTTGGCAGGGATGGGCCTTGTTCCAATGGCATGGAGAACCACGACGACTGGAAGCCATCCCCTGTTGCAGACCCCGCCTTCAGTACCGTTGTGTCGTTGTAGACATCCACCGTTGAGGTCTTGCACTATTTATACCTCCAGCTATGGGATAAATAGTGCAAGACACACATATACAGGCACACCAACAAAATAAAACAAACAAGTGTTAGAGGTTTTGGTTTAGGGTTGAGGTTGGGATTGGGGTTGGTTTAGCGTTATGGTGTAAGGTTAGGATCAGTGGCGTAGGAAGGAAGGGGCAGAAGGGGGTGGTTCACCCCGGGCAGCACGTGCCAGGGGGGGCATTTTGAGGGGGTAAAATTAGATGATAAAAAAATTATAGTAAAAAGTCAACAAAAATTTGAAATTTAATGACCAAAATGATTTTTTTTAAAGTTTTAGTATGTTTTATGTAAAAATACTGTTTTTAAACGGGTTTTTAAAACTGTATTATCCCTCTAATGAAAAAATAAATATTTTAAGTTGACTATGATTAGATCCTTGATTGTAGTTCCATGAAAATGAATATAGAGATTTTTTGAATTTTGAATATATACAGATACTAAGTGGTCAGAGACGAGGCGCAAATCTTACGACCGCCCCCGGGCGGCTAAAATTGTTGCTACGCCACTGGTTAGGATTTGGTTTCAGAATTAAGGTTGGGTATTTAGGTGTTTAAACAACAAGAATTACATAATCCACCTTAATGAATAAAATAATATATAGGAATTATGTTCACATTTCAATATTAAATACTAATTATAAAAAAAATGAAAAAATAACAACTACAATTACAACGTATTTATTAAATATCAATGACAAAATCGCTATTTATTGGACCATAAAAGTGGTTGATGATATTTAGAAAATATTGTAAACCCCGAGAGGCTGATTCATCGGCCTTGACAACACCAGGCACAAGAACAGACACCAATATTTTGATTTTAATATGTCCCTCTAATATAACGACCCTGAGTGACTACTAAATAATTTTGATAAATCGGGGTTCAAAGGTTTAAATCACCTGAAATGTTATCGTAATTTTTCCCAAACGAAATTTGGTTGTATTATTAATTCATTATTTAAATGTTAATCCACAAGGTCATAGATGTGCTAACTCTTACAGAGAGAAATGGAAATGATTGCAAGGAATGAATTTCGTTGCAATCAAAGTTTCAATTAATATTTAAAAAGTTTCATCGAGTAATTCATAGTCTTTTAAATTCAACTTGAAAAACATGACTTGGTGAGTAAAATTTCAATTGTTGTTTACAAACTTTTGACGGACCCCTTTTGACAACTCAATATTTTGACGAAGAACAAAGAAGTTTGATTTGCTTAAGTAGTCTTTATGTCAGGGATAACCTTTTAGTTTTTGTCATTACCTTTCATTCAACGACCGGTGCTGAAAATCTACACTCTCATTAAGTGTGAGTGTGTGTGTATGTGTATCGGCATACTAACCCATACAGGTTTAGCCGACTCAACCAATGAACATAATTCAGTGTTGAGTCTCATGGGAATTTGAACTTCATAAGCGGTCCCAAGCCGCATGTATAGATGTCTGTCTAACCAAAGACTAAGGGTATATCAACCTAGTGGTTTAACTGCGCCCCCAGACACTAACCTGGGTATATATAACCAGCACAAGATACAGTACCTGGTATACTTAAATGGTCACCCATCCAACTACTGACAAGGCTCGACGTTGCTTAAGTTCGGTGATCTGACTGAAACCGGTGTCTCCAATGCCACTTGATATGGACAGTTAAAATGAGAAGAAAAATGTCTCTTATTTCTTTGTAATTGTTGGGGAGTTAAACACCCCTCATTATAGACTCGCCGACTAGGCAGAGGTCGGCGCATGCGTGTGACCGACGCGTCACTTCGAGCCTAGATTTCGTGGCTGGCAGTCGTCGACGCCGTCTGGGACAGGCTGCCCCAGCGGCCATATATCTTTCTGTTATATTTGTTAATACACGTTTTTACAGTCTACGTTGTCTTTGTCTTTTTTCCACAATAAACTGGCGACGACGCCACAACAATTAAATAAATAGACAAAGTTCTCCCTAAAACCTATAAGACCTAAGATATCCATAAATAGTTCCACTAACCTTTAACTTAAAATAAATGTTTTTATTCTAACAAAGTAGTCGTGTTCCTACTTTCACTACCTTCGACCTACTAACCTTTTCTGTACCACTAACCCATAACTTGATATAAATGTTCTTCTTATTTTCACCAACTAGTCGTGTTCCTACTTTCACCACCTTTGACTTACTAACCCGTTTTCTGTACCAGTAACCCATAACTTGATATAAATGTTCTTATTATTTTCCCCAAATAGTCATGTTCCTACTTTTACCACTTTTGACTTACTGGCCCCTATTCTGTTCCACTAACCCATAACTTGATATAAATGTTCTTATTCTCACCAAGTAGTCGTGTTCCTACTTTCACTGCCTTCGGTCCCACAACAATAACCATAAATGGTTGATAGGTCATTAAACCCTAGCAAAACAAGCCAAACATTCAGATTATACTATTTAGTTTTCAGTTATATTGATTAATTCTTCTTCCTTTTTTTTATAGTGCAGACACACGACTAGAAGAGAAGCGGGATGCATTGGTGGTCCTCGACAGCAACGGCACCGTTTTCTGGATGCCCCAGGCCATCTTCAAAAGTTCCTGCTCCATCGATATCACTTATTTCCCGTTCGATGCCCAGACGTGTTTCCTTAAATTTGGATCATGGACTTACGACGGAAATAAACTGGACGTTAAGTTTTTGAAAAACGTTCAAGGATTTGAACTGACCGATTACGTTCCTAGTAATGAATGGGACATTCTTGACTCTTCAGCTGTCAAACACGTTAAATATTATCCGTGTTGTGCGGAACCCTATCCAGATTTGACTTTTACACTCAAGATAAAAAGAAAAGTTGCCTTTTACAACTATATTTTGATATTGCCGTGTGTGTTATTGTCCTCCCTCACAATGGTTCTCTTTTGGTTACCTCCGGAGTCGCCAGCCAAAATGCAGCTGGGTAAGTATCACATTTGGATCTGTGGCATTATTTTTGGACTAATAAGACTTCTTCTTTTTCTTCTTCTTTTTCTTTTTCTTTTTCTTCTTCTTCTTCTTCTTCCCTTGTATTGTTTATGATCCTAATGTACTAGTCCAATCCATTTATATAGGGTAAGTGTAATGTGTACTAATCAGAGAGCATATTGGGGAAAATATTATCTATAAAAAAACAGTCAGCCAAACTGACTGCTATTATTGCTAGGATCACTGAGGATCTTCAATCTTTCATCTTAGATTCTACTTATAGTTTGATAATTTACTGTTTTCGTCTTAATTACCTACATGGACCAATCAGAGAGCAGAATTGGGAAAATATTGTCTATAAAAAAAAAGTCAGCCAAACTGACGAAAGGGGATTATTGCTTGGATCTCTGAGGACTATCAATCTTTCATCTTGGATTCTACTTATAGTTGGATAATTTACCATTTTGGACTTAATTGCCTACATTGTCGGACTTTGATATCATCAAACAATTTCATGTTGGACTTATTTATTTATTAATTTATATCATCGGACATTGATTGGACTTAACTTACCCCATTCTTACCAGGTCTAATGGCACGAGATACTTCAACATGATCCTTGTTGAATCACAGTAGCGATTCACTGCAATTCAAAATAACTATCTCAATACAGCATACTTAAGAGTTCGTTTTTGTTGTTTTTTTTTTAAACAAACGTGAAAAATGATATGTTTGTTAGAGAGGGGGAGTTGAGCAGTGGTAAAAGCTGGGGCTTTGGCATCGTATACGTTACAATTCGTTTTTATATTGCCGATTACGTCATGCTCGAAATCAGCCGAGAAAATCCGACTAATTCCGAAGGCTGACGGAATCGATCAACACCCAACCAAGTCCTCCCCAGTCTCTCTGTCTCTCTATCTCTGTCTTTCTCTCTCTCTCTCTCTCTCTCTCTCTCTCTGAATATGTGTAGGAAGTGTCTTTCTCCCCCTCCCCCACTCTCTCTCTTTCTCTCTCCCTCTGTATCTATCTATCTCTCTACTGTGATGTGTGTGTGTGTGTGTCTGTATGTGAGAGAGAGAGAGAGAGAGAGAGAGTAAGTATGTATCGGAAGCGTCTCTCTCTCCCCTCTCTCTATATCTGTCTGTCTATCTATCTATCTCTTTCTCTCTCTCTCTCTCTCTCTCTCTCTCTCTCTCTCTCTCTCTCTCTCTCTCTCTCTCTCTCTCTCTCTTCACCCGACCGTCTGATCACATTACAGGGTGAGAAATTTTAAAAAGAGATGGAAATCTGAATTTTAAATAAAAGCATTTAAACATAGAAATCAGAAAGAGAAAATAAAGAGTTTTAATCAACTTGCATTTGTTAAAGTGAGAGATTTTTAAAAAAAGAGATGGAAATCTGAATTTTAAATAAAAGCATTAAAAAAGTAGGAGAAACAAAATGAGAAGAAAATAAATCCTACTAGAAATTAGTTCTTTGAACTTTGAATTTATTCATACGTTGTTTTTATATTTCCTTCTTGACATAAAATCAATCTTTATGTTTTTTTATCAAATATTGTTGGCATCTTTTAATTCATTTGTGTGTCAGACGCCTCTGCTTTATTGGATTTTGTCTTCTCTTAAGTAATATCTTCATTTTACTCGAAATAAATAAATAGATAGATTGTAACTAGTGTTAGGTGCTTTTTTTAGTAGACACAACGGTACTGAAGACAGTAAAGGCTGCAACAGAGGATGGTCTCCAGTCGTCGTGGTTATCCATGCCATTAGAAAAAGACCATTCTTTGCCAAGGGGTCGTGTAGTGACTGCAGGTGCATCAGTTTCTCCACGCTAAAAGACATCACGCACAGGCATTCTCCCTAAAGGGTCCACAAGGACCAAGACAGAGGACAGTCATACTAAACCACGAGGGACTGCCGATGACTGGCAGTGTGTACGAGTTCAAATCCAAGTAAAAACACTGAGGTTAACTTTCGATTGCTTTGGGCAAATGAGGCTCTTTAAACTGGAAGTGTGACTCATGAAGATAGGCACATTTATTATTATTATTATTATTATTATTATTATTATTACTATTATTATTATTATTATTATTATTATTATTATTATTATT
>JAUZSX010000031.1:195480-215785 GCA_034780655.1 Idiosepius hallami
ATCTATCTATCTATCTATCTATCTATCTATCTATCTATCTATCAATCTTTTTATCTAGGTCTTTGAATCTATCTATCCATCCATCTATTTATCTATCTATCTATCTATCTATCTATCTATCTATCTATCTATCTATCTATCTATCAATCTTTTTATCTAGGTCTTTGAATCTATCTATCTATCTATCTATCTATCTATCTAGTACATTTCATTCTATCTATCTAGTACATTTAATCTATCTATCTATCTATCTATCTATCTAGTACATTTTATCTATCTATCTATCTATCTATCTATCTATCTATCTATCTATCTATCTATCTATCTATCTATCTATCTATGACCCAGCGAGTTTTATTGATTCCAAACAGATCGATACACAATCAATAATAATTCACAATGAACGCCTCACTAAAAAAACAGCCTAAAATAATCTCATCCCCACCATTTCCATTAGATGACTAGTTAGCGTTTAATAACGATCACCCCTGCTGGACAGACAGATTAATCATCGTAAAAACTCAATCATCCAGGCCACCCTGTGCTATGCTGACTCTGCTACAGGGGCGGACTGAGCAAACAGTCAATCGGACTATACCCGAGGGTCCAACTCAAGTATGCTATGGAAACAGCAAAAAAAAAAAAATAAAAAAAATACTTCGCTGATATTTGTTATTTAGAAAAGTTTGAACAGTTTTGCTTCTTTTAAGTATTGTAGAATTTGGCGAGGTTTTGATTTTTAAAATACTTCCGTGATGTTTGTTGCTTTAAAATAATTTTTAGGGATGTTTTTGTACTTTTTGCATTCTATCAGAGTGTGTTTGACTGTTAGCTGCTGGTTGCGGAGTGTGCCTTTAGGTGCTTCTGCAGCTTCCATCAAGTATGAGTGAGTTAGTTTTGGATGCCCGATTCGAACTCTATTTAGTACAATTTCTTCTCTTCTGTTCTCTAGTATTTTTTTGATTTTCTCTTTTGATTTTTGGTTAATGCTCTTGTAATTTGTTCTGGGTGAGTGTGTTCCACTCTGTTTGCCATTTGGTTTCTTGGTATTTTTTAATCTTTCCCTTCAGGTCTGTGTATGGGATTTGTGCCTCCTTTATTTGGTCTTGTAGGGCCTCTTTTGCTAGTTTGTCTGCTTTTTCGTTGCCGGGGATACAGAAAGCATGTGGGTCTCTAAAAAAAAAAAGACTGAAGAGGCTACCCTCCACACGCTTAATTTAAACTAGATTTTGATGCTAGCATTTAATGATGCATGTTATTTATTCATTTCCCCCCCCCACAAGCCATTTTTTATAAAAACAAAAAACTGCTGAGATGTCACCAATTTGACAAGATTTTTACTATAAGTCAAACTATAAAAATCAATTTTATTTATAAGAAATTTTTTCTTTGAAATCAGTTTTATTTAAAAATATTATTTTTTCATTTTTAGATGAGTCGAATCTTCTGCACCAAATGCAGAGACTGCCATTAAGCAATGACTCAATGCGAGCACAGAGACAAAGGCAAGAAGTAGAAATGAAAATGGCAGAAGTGGATGAAGCTATCAAAATATTTTCTAGACCAAAAGTTTTTGTCAAAATTGAGTAATAATAATAAAAATCAAACCTCATCTATTCATACAAAAAAAAATAAAAACGAACACAAATAAGTTATTATACAAGTTTATATCATTGTGAATATACATTTAATATACATTATATGAGTAAATAAAATCCAAACTGTATTTATATCACATAGGATTCTAACAATCACTTTTTTTTTTTTTAAATAATCAAAACCATAGACAATTTTGTTGAGTGGCTTTTTCATTTTGAAAACTGTTCAATAAAAATAATTTATATTCCTTTAATAGAAAGTGAAATTCGGATTATCAAAACTCACAAGGAGTTCAAAGCCAAGTTCAAAATCAGACTATAGGGTTTGAAAATTAGAATAAAAATTTAAATAAAATCATTTGTAAATTGATTACCAGGCATAATTCTACAAGATTTCAGAGTAAATCAGAAACCATATCTTTATATGTTAAATAAAATTGGAATGGATTGTGTCATTTGTGAACTAGAGTTTTTCTATTCAAAAGAAAAAAAAGTATTTTAGATTTTTCTTGTGTTTGAAATTAATAAAAGCCTTTATTGATGAAAAATAATAAAAATGATTAGATTAAATAAATTTCAATAAGATTTTAAAATTATATATCAAATATTTTGGCTACTCTAAATCACAATGTATAAATCCATTTCATGTAGATGCATAAAACTTACATGGGGTAAGTGCTCTTAGGATAAACAGTATCTCAACTAGTAAATTAATTTTCTTTAAACTTGATTAAGGATTAATAAAGATTTTGTAAACTTACAGAAATTATAGCACATTAACATAGTTGAAACTTTCTTTTAGGATGCTTTCATGACTAAATTAAGTACATATTGAATTTTGAAGGCATTAAAACAAAAAATCTTTAAGATTCAACAATTTTTCTCCATTTGATTAAGTAGAAATGTGACCAAAATCAAACTGATTTTCAAAAATGTAGAAAAATCATGGTAGCTGTTTAAGGTATTGCAGATAGAATTTTGATTTTTGTCCAAGTCAAGTCTCCAAAAAAGTCATTGGAACATCCAATTAAAATTGATTTTTCTTGATAATCAAAGTTAAATAAACTTTTAGAAAAACTGTAGAGTGAATTAAGTTTTTTTTCTTATTACAAGAGTTGTATCTTCAATAAGAAAAACTTTTTATGCCTCAATTTCCTCTTTTTTTTTGCAAGGGGAAGGAAGATAAAGAATTGTCATTAAAAAAAATGGCCAAAAGTCCTCAGAGAAAAAAAAATTTGTTTTAAGTAAATAGTTGAAATTGAGGAACAGGTGAAACATTTTAAAATGTAAAGTTTAAAAATAGAGAAATTTTACAAAAAGAATTTTCATCAGAAGTCGAGAAAGATGGCTGGATTCGTGGAAGGAAAGAGATTATACATACTTTTATAAGAGTTCTTTAAATAGAGTGAAATATGAAGAATTATTTTTTTGTTTTGTGGCAGATAACTAAATCCACATGGATCTTAGTTTTGGGTGAGAAATTTAAAAGTTATTTTTTTTTTTTTTATTATTATAAGGCAACAGATGTCAGAAGCAACCTTAATAATTTTAAGAGTAGCTCCAATAATCTTTGATGCTATTTTATATTTGTGGATAAAAGTGTGTACGTATATGTTGTTCATAATTTAGTTATTGCATAATAATTTCCATCAAAGCAAATAAAATGCTAAGAAGTCCCATTATTGAAGGGTTGGTGATGATAATATATAAAACAGGATTATGTGTATAAATATATTTTTGAGTTTAGATGGCTTGATTGGCCATCCTGATTGGTCGTAAAGCATCTGGTTGCCAGGCTCGAATATTGTCCAATGCCTGATTCACTTTGTTGCACCAGAGAATTCGCTCTTCCTTGGTATCTGCAGATAACATGTGGCTAAAAGAAATTGAAGAAAAATAAAATTGATAACAAAATTGTCAAGAATAATACAGATAAATAAAATCAAAAAAATTAAAATATTCCCCTCACCGTATAGTGGCCATGGTGGTATGTTTGCGTGTTGTTAAGGTATCCTCTTCCCCTGGACGAAGTGGCCTTACCGTACACATTTCAAACGTATTGGGTCGAGCACACACGTCTCTAGAGATCAGTCCCACTTTTTCTGTTATACATCGTTTTAGGTCAATGTAGCCAATGGGGTCCTGCCAGGAAACCAGGTAGGGAGAGATTGAGTTAGGCTGAAGGCAAACAACAATGAGCTTTGGTTCTAGGCCATGCAGCAGTATAAAGTTACATTAAGAATTAAACAATAGAAAACTTTGAGAAAAATTAAATGAGAACTAGAAATAAAAAAAAAATTGGTAAAGCATATCTTGACAAGCTCAGACAATCTAAAATAGCCAATTGATAAAATTCAATCTATCTTAACCATTTGCAATGAAGTTAGAGAAATAGAACCCTTTGATATGAAGTCTATTCTTAAAATAATTCAATAGTTATAAACAAGCACAAAGAATAATCATTCTTTATCTCTTATTTTGCATCACATTAAATAGAAACAACTGACTATATCCATTGCATAGCTTAACGGTATTCACATGACATATGCAATTTAAAGTATTCATACACTACAAATAATCTAAAAAGCAGACTGTAAAATTGCAATAAAATTAGGGTCACAGTTTAGGAATGTAAAGACCTGGAAAACTAAGCTTACATTTGGGAAATTTAATAAGGCTTATTAAAGTAAGATTATAAAATATTTTAAAATTTCAGAAGAAAAAAGTTTTATGTTTAAAATTTAAACCAATAATATTCAAAAGAGGTAAAAAAAACAGGGTTCAAGTTAAAGAGCCAAGTAAAAAGCTTCCGAGTATGAATTTAAAGAATTAAGTTGAGTAGAAACAAAGATAAGAAAATTTTTAAGATATTTCATTGATAATACAAAACAAAATCCTACCTTTCTATTTTCATCATCTGGATATTTCCAGAATTTAAGTTTGTTTCCATTGAGAACACACCAGCGCCTGTGCCAGGCACCCAATCCACTCACATCCTCAAACATGGTCTGCAGAAACATAAGAGAAAGAAAGGAATTTTTTTTAAAATGGCAACAAAAGAAACATTCATTGTAACTTGCACCAATTTACTTTTTCTTTTAAACATTAAGAATTGTAATGTGTACATTAGAATTCTTAATATTTTCAATTTTTTTTCAAATGATGTAAGAAAGTCAATTTCTAATTGATATTAAGTTAGAATATTCAAATGCAAAAATAAATTCTATATTATTAAATTTATTATGCTTTAAGTTCACATAATTTAAAAGAAATCTATGGAATATTGCTCTTATTTTAGTTTTTATATTGCTGACTGATTTGTTTGTTTTATTATTTTGCAATTATTTAAAATGAACATTGATTTCTTGAGCATTTCCGTTATAAACAATCCAAATAATTTACATTTAGACAAAAATAAGGTAAGTTATAATGGCTTTATAAAGCTATTTTATGAAGATTCCTGACCAAATTCTAAAGCTAAGACCAAAACGAAATAAGAAATTTGCTAAATATAAATTTATTTGGACTTGATATATAAAAGGGAATTGTCCAGAAATGGATTAAATTACCAACTAGATCAACAATAACATTAAATTCTTGTGTATAATAAAATTATAAGGAAAGATTTTTAAAAAATGAAATAGAAATTAATTTTCATAAAAGTCACAATGCAATTAAAAATGACTCACCAAGAAGCCTCTTTCACTGACATTGGTTTCCATAATGCATTTCATACGGAGATAGATTGAACCAATTAAAGGAGATTCATATGGAACCTGATAATAAAAAAAAAATCTTTAGATTTAAGATATCATTGAGAGCAAAAAAAGAAAAAAAGAAAAAAATACAAAATTAAAAAAAAATTTAAAAAAAAATTAAAAATCTAGAAATATTCTTCTGAAATCTTACCCTTTCCATCGTAAAACTTGTTTTATCAATACTCTTCATTGTCAAAACAACAGACCAAGTAAGTGAGAAACTACTTGTATGAATGTCACTTAAGCCAGATGGATAACTTGAAACTGAAAAGAAAAAAAAAAAAAAAGATTTGTCATTTTCTCTATTTTTACATGTTCTAAACAATAAGAAAAAAAATAAAAACCATAAGTTGACATTTTGTATTTTCATTCTTTTAAATAAAATAATTTGCTACTGACCCTGACTTGATGCTATTCCTTTGCATTTCTTGGTCTTTTTTTTCTTATCCTTCAATTTCTCTTTGCAAAGTTTCTATAAATTAGAAAACAAAATAAATATTTTTAAGTTGAATATTCTTTTGAAAGATTAATTTACATCAACAGGAAAGAAGATAAACTATTTCTAATAAGTTACAAAAATATCACAGAAATTGTGCCTTACACACCCCTGCTATACCGGATTTGAAATCATAACATGACTAAACATAACGATCAAAATTCTAAAAGAAAAATTAATATTTGCAATGCTGGGTATTATACATTGTTCAACATCATAAATCTTCAGTAGTTTTCATTCACAAGAATATGATGTATTTAAGGTTTATTTTAAAATTTAATTAAAAATACAAGGTAGATTTAAAGAAGACCACAATCTAGAAGAAAACGTCTCTTCATCGTTGATAACATTAGAATCAGTGAACATTCCAGATTGTTTCATTCAATTGTTTTATTAACTTACCATTTCATACAGTTCTAGACTGATTTCAAATTTAGCTGTAATGTTATTGAGTTTTATCATATTAGGGAAATCAAGGCTTCCCCTGACCATGGGGTCATGAGTTGACATCAGTTGAGTGGCAAAGACCTGAGGACCATTACGCAGCAAAATCACATAATAAAAAACATTCAAATCTGCAAAAACAAAATATTTGGAACTCATAAATGCAATTATGGCAAAATAAAAATTAAGTCAAAGCAAGGCCTACTAATATACAGTGCGACCAGATTGTTTATGCAAATCATAAAAACCATCCAAAAATTAGGAATTTTTTGAAAAATACTAAAATTTTTCATAAATTTTATGTTCATGATATGCTTAGAATTTAATAGCAACGTTTTTTTAGATTTTGTATGCAAAAAATGCTGTTTTCATCAGTTTTTATTTTTTATTTTTCCAGATTTGAGAGTAAACGGATAGTTTAAGCAAATAGCATAAAATGGGTAAAAACGTCAAACTTACTCAAAATGAAACGCAGCAAATAATTCAATTGTGCTCGAGAAGGACAAGTTCACTTTGCAAAAACTTGGAATCGAGATCATCGCACAATTAAAAATTTCTTATCCAAAGGAAATGTTACTCATTCCACACCAAAACGAGGCAAACCAAAAGCACTGAGTTCCAGAGACATACGGAAAGTTACAAATACATTAAGGAAAATGCCTCACGCTCCTAGCAGAGCTATTTTTCAAGAGGCTGGTATAACTGAAATTTCAAAAACTACAAGAAATGAATTTCTGAAAAAAATTAGAAGCGTAAAAAAGAAGGTATCCACTCCTGTTTTGACCAAAACTCAAAGAAAAACGAGTACTGTGGGCCAAAAAGTACCTAAAACAAGACTTCAATAAAGTAATATGGACAGATGAATGCCACACTTGATGGCCCTGACAGTTGGGCGAAAGGATGGCTTCTTTCAGGCCAAAATCCCCAACATCGTTTTAGACGTCAGCAAGGAGGGGGTGGCGTCATGTTTTGGGCAGCAATTGTGGAAAATGAAATTATTGGGCCTTTCAGAGTACGCCAGGGCGTTAAACACAATTCCAAAAACTATTTTGAGTTTCTGGAATGTAATTTCCTACCATGCCTCCAAGCCACCAGACAGTCCTGATCTAAATCCGATCGAAAATCTCTGGGCCATTATAAAACGGAAAGTCTATCACGATGGTAAGCAGTACAACTCATTGGAAGAGCTTTGGACGGCTATAGAGAGTGCTTGTCAGCAAATTACGACTTCAGCGATCAAAAATTTGATCAATTCTGTGAATAAACGTCTTGTGAAAGTATTAAAAACAGGAGGGGCAAAAATAAATGCATAAATGAGCATCTTGATAGTGTTAAATAACTTTTTTAAAATTATTTTTGATAGTTATGCTTGATAATCTTAGGTTTATGGAATCTATACCCATAGCATGAGTAGATTTTATTATTTTGTTAAGTTTTTCTATGTTTTTTGTTAGTTGCATAAACTATTGGGTCAGGCTCAATATACTTAAAAGTGATCATTTCCAAATTTAATGGAAATTTCTTAGATGCTGAATATGTTTCTTACATGTAATGCTAAAAATGTTCATTACCTATTGAATTGATGAAAATTTTTTTCAATAAATTCCTAATTTTTGGATGGTTTTAATGATTTGCATAAACAATCCAGTCGCACTGTATATTAATAGAATAATATATATTAGTAGGCCATGGTCAAAGCTATAATATTTCCACTGAATAGGTTTAAGAATAAATATAGTGCAAGAGGTTTTTGCATATACAAATCTAATTTCTTTTTTTTTTTTTATTCAGTAATCAACAATTAGGATGGAAAAAAAAACAAATAAATGCTAATACTCCTCTGAACACAATACTATTAGTCATAGTAGTAGTTCTAACAAATATGCAAAGAACTTTTGAAATGAAGTTTTAACATCAAGCATTTAGAAAAAGAGAGACCAACCATGTACTGTAGTCATCTTGCTGACAAAGTCCTTCTTGAGGGGTAAACGGATGTCACTGACAGTGAGAGTGCCTCTGGTTCCGTGGCCAAGATGGTCAAGTTGATTGGTATCTTTAAGACGTTGGATCTCTGTAAGGTAAGCTCGCCGCTTCTGACCTAAAATATTGTTGAAGTATAGATTTACAATGTGTCAAAAGCAGAAACCCAAACTATGAATATTAACCCAATTCGATCAACAGAAAAGGATGAAGATACTTACAGGCAATGAGCAATAACTTGTGGCATTCAACTTGTTGGGCAGATCCATTGAATGTGGATCCTTCTGTACAACAATGATTTAAGGCATTGCTTGTTTGTAGAATCACAGTTTGTTCTAAGCTGATTTGATTATTTAATTCCTGAAATTAAAACAAAAACTTAATGTAATATTGTTACTAAAGGTAATAAGTCATTTTTTCCTTTATAGAAATTTTAATCCAGATCAATGTAAAATAAGATAACTTTAAAAAAATCACAAACATGGCAATCATTAATTCACAACTGGTTCAGATCAAATCACTTTTAAATAATAAAAATAGATTAAAGAAAAATAATCTGATTAAAATGCTTTATTATATAAATGCATCCACAAAAATATTTTAGTCCTTGAGAATTAGCTTAAAAACAATCCAGAGTAGAGACGAGATATGACAATTTTTAATATCAAATCAGGTTTTGGCAGTTTTTGAATAATTCTCTAAAGCTTGAAGTAGCTCTTAAACTTTATCAGAGTAATAGAACCCTTCAGTGTTAATATCCTACCAAAGAGTACAATCAAAAGAGTTTTTTCCCCACTAGAGTAACAGTCAGGGTTTTAGAATAGATGTTAATTTGCCATCCCATGCTACAGTCATATTGAAAGTTTTCAGAAAGCCACTCTACAAATATAACTTTATATTTTGGGATAACATTTATCCAATTATATTTTCATAAAATCAGATTTATAATTAAATGATAATTTCTTTAAGCAGATAACTGAAAATTAGAAAAAGATTTTACCAAAATAAGTTTATAATCTGTCCAACTTTAATAATAATACATTCAATAACGAGATTTGCTTAACAAAAATTAAATGGGATCATTTTACAACAACTTGTTTTATGAGCCAAAGAAAGTTTTTTTCTTAAATTGTCTAAAAACAAAAACACATTTATTTTACTTAAATGGAATTGTCAGAAATATGTTAATATTTTAACAGAGAATCATAGAGTTAAGATTTCATTTCCTTTTAGAAAGAAAATGTTCAAGAGGAATAAAAGAAGTGAAAGAAAATAATTTTTTGTTTCACTTCTTTCATAAGATAAAATTTTTTTATTTAATTTTATCTAAAATTCATTTAAAAATAATCTTTAGGTTTATATTCTTGAGAGACAAATGTCAAAAAGAAATCCAAATACATGACTTACTTTGATCCGATGGAGGATGACCTTTCGACTATCTTCTCGAGGTTTTTCTTCACAACTCTCAGATTCCAATTCCTCTTCAGTTGTTACTGGACGACTATTACGGATTATTTTCTGAACTGGAGTGCTGTTATTGCTAAACCTTGAAAGATTAAGGATATAATCAAGTCAAGTCTTTAGTAAAATATATTCTTTATTGATGAATCCTGCAAATTTATTTACCCTTATTCTATTTTCTGTTTCTCAACTGCTTTACCATTTGGTGGGCTTAGAGGCACAACAACCATTGTACGTTCAAAACTAGTTTTTTGTTAAATTCTTGCTATTTATGACCGATATGCTAATTTCATCTCAACTTCTTGGTAAATGATTTTAGATTTTGCTTCACACATTTTTAATAATGCATTAAAAACAACGTTTAACAGATTTCTAGGAATTAATTCTAATTAAGACTTAATACTTTCAATGAAATTACTTTTGAATTTGCTGAAAAGAAAGAATGATGTTGAACAGTATTTTTTAAAGGAATCATTATTAGTTAGAAAGCTGTTAAATTGGTAAATCAGAAATGCTTCTGCTTTTATAATATCTACTCTAATATCAGGTACTTTCAGTCTAAGTCCATCACAGGCATTGTAGCATTTGATTTTAAAATTACAAAAATACATTGATTTTTTCCCCCCCCTTTTTGTCTGCCAAAACGTTTCAAAATGATTTTTATGGTAAATCAGTTTTGATAGTTAAACACTATTTTGCACATATTCTATAATGTGAAAGCAAGGAGTAGGAAATTTTATATTTAAAATACACTGAACTATTTTCCAATTAATCTTCTTACCTAAGGGTTCTGGCTTATATATGTAGATCTAAATTTACTTATAAATTGCAAGATGCATTTCAATATACTTCAACTCTTTACAAAAAAATTTCATATATATACACACTCATACAGTGCCTCACAAAAGTATTTGATACATTACATTTTTCTTCATAACTCTACTTAGGGTTCAAGTTGGTCAGTTTATTCGTAATACAATTCCAACCAATATTTAGGGTAGTAATTACAAAATCCTAATTTAGAAAGTTAATATTTAAGGAAAAATATCAATTGACAAACGCAAAAGTATTGGATACATTGATTTAATATTTGTTTGCATTTTTGGCGTTATAGCTTCCAGTCGTTTTCTATAGTTGCACAGATGTTTTTTGCAAAGATTTGCAAGAGTTTTACGCCATTCTTTTTTGCAGGAATCATCTAGTTGTTGAATATTTTGTGGATTCCTCTTGTGAACATTGATCTTCAATATTTTCCCCAAATTTTCAATTGATTTGAGGTCTAGGGACTGACTTAACCGAATAAGAACGTCAATTTCGTTTTTAGCCATTCATTAGTTAGTTTGGCAATATTATAGGGATCACCATCATCTTGATACACGAAATTGCTATTATATCCCAACAAATCAGCAGATTCCTGGAGGGTTTTCTCCAAAATCTTACTGTTCATACGCCCATTTAATCTCCTATTGATCATTTTTAATTCACTAACACCGTTCGATGAAAAACATCCCCAAAAAATAATAGAACCACTGCCAAACTTAACAGTAGGAATGGTATTCTTTTTGTTGTAGACAGTGCCATTTTCCCACCATACCTGTGCTTTGATCTTCGTTTCGTCTGACCAGATTATTTTGTTACAAAATTCTTGTGATTTCTCCCCATATGTTTTAGCATAATTCAAATGCTATAGCAATGGAACTTTTTGGAGATCTTGAAACACAACCTATACAATTTAAAGTTTTAAAAAATGTATCCTTGCTCACATGTTTCCAAGGATTGAGGCCTGTTTGAATTTCACCACGAGTAACAAAAGAGTTTCTTTGTACCTTTCTGCTTACCCACCTTAATATTTTTGGAAGATATGCAACTGTTTCTGTTGTAGAAAGGGGGGTTTTAACAGAACACAATAATCGCCTATCAACTGGCAAATCGCTACGGTTTGCGTCGCTGAGCGACCTGCTTTTATAAAATTTTGTTTTAATAATCTATTTTAAACATTTTTATAAATCTTAATTGGTTTCTTCAGTTCCAGTTTTGATATTCAGACTTTATCTTCATTGATAAGTTATTTTCTTTAATAATTTAATCTGCAAAATTTAAAAAAAGAAAAATATTACCTTTTAGATCTGTACATACTGATACTGTACATGAGTGGGCTTCTGTTTCTCATGACCACATTGTCATCAGAAGTCGATTCATCATCAAAACAGCTATCTGTACATGTGGCCAAATAATGACTGCCACGTTTGTTCTGAAATGAAAAACAATGATTCAATACAAATACATTTACAAATTTTGACAATCATAGGCATTGAATGAAATTTTTTCTCAAAGCAAGCACATTTTTCAAATTATCAATGTAAAAAGAGATCACTATTATTGATTATTAAAAAAATTCATAATTGTAGGATTCCCTGAATTTTGATAAAAAAAAAATTGAATTTTACTTTAAAATTTTTGCCTTTTCCTAAATTATTGGTTAGCCCTGTGCAGGCAGCTGGAGCTCTTGGCACCCTGGTACAGTTCCTGATATCCCTAAGAGGTGACCCATCTTAGTACTGAACAGGCTCTACATTGCTTAACTTAGGTGATATTGCTGGAACCAGTGTTTCAAACGTGACTTGACTGACGAATACTAAAAGTGGTTACAAAACCAACTCAAGGAGTTGGCTCTACACTCAACGAGCAAGGGAATTAAATAAAAATAATATTTGTACACATCTTTCTTTTGTTAAATAAGTAGTGTTTAGTCTCTTATTTATTAAGATATATTCTATACTATATTGGACAGCGAGGGTGGAGCATTGGTAGACTCTGGAATCGTATGAAAGTTCAAATCCCAGTCAAAACCATTACCTTCACCTTTGCATTCCTCAGGCAGATGGGGCTCAACTCAAGTGAGCAGCTCATCTATTGGTGAATGCAAAAAGCCCAAGTATATAAAGAGCACGTAAAAATGGCCTGTGCCTAACTTTGGTTGGTGCTTGACCAAGTAAATATAATATTCTATACTATATTGATGCATATAGATACATTCTGTTGGAAACATTCAACTCAATGCTTTAAATATCATTATATTGTGGGATAACTTACTGCTGAGGACTGGTTTGTAGGTGTTTTTTCCATGGCCCTATCATCATCTGTGGTGGTTGTGTCCATATCTAAAGCTTCATCAAGGGCATCGTCCACACTGAGCCCCTCACTTGTTGACTCCTCACTGTCATCAGTTGTATCCTGACAAGTTGGTTGGGCAAAGTCATCCATGCTATCAAATGAGCAATTATTGTCATCCAAAATCTTTTGTTGTTGCTGCTTGCGGGCCAAGGCCAAAATATTGGAACAACTTTCAGTCTGAAGAGAAAGTTTGCATTGTTGACGAACGGCTTCCGGGACAAAAGCACTGATGCTGACATCGTCACTTTCAGAATCCATGTAGGAACGGCCGGCCATGTTTGTTGAAGCTCGAGCAGCCAATGATCCTCCATTCTCTTCACTGCTACTATATGTGTCATCAACTTCCTCTTCAGGAGAATTAAGGTCTTGGCGAGCTTCCAGGGTTCTTTCAGCTTCATTTTCACTGCTATAATCATCAGATTGGTATAAACTACAAAAAAAAAAAATTTTAAATTAAAAAAAAAAAATGAGATTGATTGGTTAGTTGGTAGGTTTGTTTAGTTTAATGGCATATCAACCTTTTTTGGTCATTTAATGACATAATTTTTTTTAGTTATTTCACAATCACAATGATAAACATTATGGTCCACACAGTTTTTTTTTGTTTTTTTTGTATAATAAAATATGCACTATTTAATCCATACCTAGATGGGAATGTAAGAGTCATAACTTTTCTTAAGAGGACTAGTCTAAGTGGGAATGTAAACAGAAGTGAGATTTGAACTTGCTTGTTACAATTCCTAAGTCTGACTGCCTCTCCACTGCTCCCAGTTGACCTTTGCTTGGATTGCTTTTTGTTAAAGTTATTTCAACACTTAAAAAATTTCTCAAAATGAGAGCAGAAGTCAAATTTAGTTGGTTTTCAAAAATAAAACTTTCTTTGAAAAAGTTTTGAGAATTACAATTGTAACAAAAGCTTAGTGGCATTGTTCAATTTTGAAAAAAAAAAAACCCCAAAAAACTAAAAACAAAAACAGAGCAAAGAGAGAGAGAAAAAAAGGGAGAGCTTACTTTCCAGCAGATTCACTGTAGTCATCAGAACTTTCAAAGCTATCCTCAAATCTCACTTGTTTAACAACATTTTTGGTGGTCATTGGATTATTTGAGTTTTTGATGGAAGATGGTTGGGATGATGTGATCAGCTTAAAAATACTTGTGGGACCCGCAGAAGCCGTCATGGGAGGAGGAGGAACGGTAGCAGTGGCTGGCACATTGTAGGTATCACTGCTAATTGGAGGAAGTGGGGGTGGCGGTGGAGGGGGTGGAGGCGGCATACCAGATTGATTTCCAGTAGATAAAGGTTTACCAGAATTTTGGGATGAGCTGTTACAATTTGTGGCTAGAGAGAGAAAAAAAAAAAAAAAAAAAATTTAGAAAATAAATTTCAATTATATGGAAAAATGCGCGCATAAAAAGTAATATTCTTAAGATTTTGTTAAACCTGCTCCAGTACTGTATGCTATCTGTCTTTCTAGCATTAGAGAGTGGTCTACGAAACACCTAACGAAAGCTTGGAACAAAAGGATAGACTGTAAAAAGACAAAGGATAACGTTGGTTGGGCATCTACCCGACTATGTAAACGTATCCTCAACAGATTAGAAAAGTGTCAAAATGTCACAATCAAATCGGAATATATGAACAAAAAACATGAAAATTAGATTTTTTTATTTATTATTTAAGACCAATTAAAATTAATAAATTTTTAATAAGGCCAGTAATATATCCCTAACCCTAAAAAGAACGGTGAAATTTGTTCCATATTTTTCGATAAAAAAAAGAGTTCTTTTTTTAATTATAAAAAAAATAGTTATTAAAAAAAAGTTTGTTTTTGTAATTAGAAAAAAAATCCATTACACGGGATTGAACCTAAAATCTTTTCACCACTCCCAGGCACTCTATCCATTACGCTAACATGTCACATTTCCAATTTAAGTTCGAAAATCATCGCATTTAAAAACATTAAGTATAATAATAACTTGGAACTGGCGAATTATTAGCAATAATAGTTCATTGGCGTTAGTCATCCATGTATGTATGTATGTATGAATGTAGTTATGTCCTTACTCTCTCGTTTTTGACCCCAAATATATTATTATAACTTTTTTTTTTACTGAACCAATTTTCGAAATTTTTTTTTTCAAAATGTAGCTAATGAGGTGTTCTATCCAATTGTATAACCTGTTTAAAATTTAGTTGTGAACGGAATTAGTGGTGGAGGTTTTACTGTGTCTCGATTCATGAAATGTTGGGCTTAAGAATATATTCAACCACTACCGTGGTTGAATGATTAAACAAAAAATTAGACAAAGCAGGGGGTGTTAAATTTAGATTAAAGAAGGCAGGGTCATTTTATCGTGGTGAGGAGAAAAAAAAAAAAAAAAAAAAACAATTAACAGAACTTGTTAAGTATATACCAAAGGGTCAGTCCAAAAGTAATGAAACTTATTTGTTTTTATCCAATAGAATGATCAGAAGGGATTGCAAATTGCATAGTGTACAGTGAATAGAGCATAAAAAATACATACATAATGATATTTTAGATAGAAACGTTAAATAGCCCCCCAAAAAGGGAGTTTTTAGCCTAAAAAAAAGCCCCAGGGGATGTCACATTCGGAAATACTGAATTTACATTTGGGACAAGTTTCAGAAAAATCTAATGGATGGATCAAAAGTTATAGGGCAAAAAAAAGTGTCATTTTTCGCCATTTTGGAGTGTTTTTGACTTGTTTTAGGCCTTTGGAAACAATAATTATAGTGAAAAATATTAAATTTTTTTTTTACTATGCACATCTACATGTCTACCTTTAAAATGATTTTTTTAATAAACAATTTATTTTAACCTTAATATCAAAGAAGTTCAAGTGCTCTATGAATAAATGAAAAGGATTAAGAGTCAAATATTCTTACTTGGTTCATTAGAAACAGATTCAACATCACTGTTCTGAAAATAGAAGATAGAATAAGATTAAACAAGTGAAGCATGCGTGGTCCCTCTTGAGGGCATAGAGAATGGAGTATAAAAAAAACAATATTTTGGACAGAAACTTTAAATAGCCACCAGAAGGGATGTTTTTAACCCCCAAAAAAGTTTTAGGGGAACTGAACCAGAATTGTCACGTTCAGAAATAAATTTACATTTGGGACAATATCCTTCATATTTTGGCCAAGTTTCAGAAAAATCTAATGGATGAATCAAACATTATGAGGCAAAAAGTATAATTTTGGGGTTTTTTACCCCCCAAAAGTCCCGGTGGATGCGAACTAGAATTTTGCCACATTCAGTAATACTGATTTTACAATTGGCACAATTGCCTTCACATTTTGGCCAAGTTTCAGAAAAATCTAATGGAGGGATCTACAATTATAGGTAAAAGGTGTCATTTTGGGCCATTTTTGACCCATTTAAGGCCCCTGGGGTCACTATGAGAATTTTTGTGAAAAAAATATTTTTACTATGCACAACTAGATATAAAATTACAACTTGTGGCAAAATTTTAGAAAAAAGTAATGGACGGTTTTCCGGCAATCTTCCAGACGCACGGACAGACTCACGCCACTAAAAACAATGGTCCCTCTCCGATAAATCGGGGGACCAATAAAGCATACAAATACAAAAGAGACAAGAATAAAAATTATTATATTTAGTTAAGGTTATTTAAGAGGAGACTGCCCCAGTCATTTTAACAGCCTAACAGTCTACAGCCATGAGTTGAGTTAAATTTTGATTTGGAAATTGAGATGAAAACCAGAATATAAAAAAAAATATGTAATTTGAATCTAAATTTAATTGCAAATCTTTATTTGACTTCATACAATATTTTTATTTTGAAATTCAAATCCTTCAAAAACGTAGAAGTTATTTCGTTTTGTTTTTTTTAGTCAAATTTAATATATAAAAAAAAACACAAAAAGTAATGTTCCTTACCGTAACACAATGCTCTTTCAAAAGTCCATTTTGCCAACGATTCTCAATGGCTTTCAGTTCAGCCATTCTTTCTTGTCGAATCTTCTCTGCCAGAGAATGGGTTGTGTTTTGGTTCTGGGATTCCAAAAGCCTCTGGTGAATAGCTTTCATGGCACAACTTGCTTTGGCAGGGGACAGGGTTGCCTTGGCACCAGAGTCACACTTTACAGGGGACACCTCAACTTTACGATTGGCTGTAGGGGACTTTGGCACAAAAGGTACACTAGTGGATGGAGCATTTGTTGATGAAGGTCGTCCACCAGTCGGCAGGACATTACCCAAAGGCTTAATCATCTTGTCTGACGGGGCACTCCCAGCAGAAGTGACTTTCTCCCAGGCAGACATTCGAGCATTCACTGGATAGGCAGTGGGTTCTTTCTCTTTTGTATTCTCAACAGCTGCCACTTTCTTTTGCCAATCAGCCATTCTTTTGGAAACGGATTCTCGTGTTGGTTCAAAGCTCTCCCGCCTATTTTTGTTTTCCTTAACCCTCATTACTACAGTATTTACGGCAGAAGGCTCAGATTTGCAAGTAACCGATGAATCTTTCTTTATGGCGGTGGTAGAGGTGGGGTTTGAAGGAGTTACTGGCTTGTTTATTTTGACCGGAGAGGAAGGGGATGCTGATAAATTTTTCTCTAGCAATGCCAACCGAGAAGAAAGGTTTTGGTTAACTCCAGGTTTAGTTGGACTACTTGGACACAATTTCATTGGACTAGACGGTCCAGAATCAGAGGTTGTGTCCGTTTCAGACACTTTTTTATTCCACTTGGCTAACCGCTCCGACACAGGTTTGTTAGTGGGCTCTTCATCAGTAACCTCCCCGTTAGAAAAGGACTCATTCAGTCCTTTACTATTTATAGGGATCTGACCAGTCACTCCTTTAATAGGGTCACAGGATGCAGTCGACTTAAAGATTCTTTTAGGAGGCAAGGCATTAGCCTGCTGAGACATTCTGCTTACTACAGCCTCTAAATCATCAATTTCATTCAGGTTATGAATCTTTGTAGGGGCTGGAGATTTGGATCGTACAGAAGCAGAGTATTTAGAAGTAGAAGCAGACCCTGGAGCCAAGGGAGCGGGTGATCTTGACAGAGAGGCAGACCCCGGAGCCAAGGGAGCGGGTGATTTTGACCGAGAGGCAGACCCCGGAGCCATTGGTGCAGGTGATTTTGACCGAGAAGAAATTGGAGATTGAGGGGCAGTTGGTGCTGGAGACTTGGATCTTAAAATACTTCCTGTATCCCTCATTTGTTCAGAAGACAGTGATCCCTCATTTGCCCTGAAATTAAATTTTTAATATCATTACAGACAAAAGTTAAAGTTAATATATGGAAAAAAAGACAATATAAAGAGAGTTTTGTAGAAAAAGAAATTTATCATCAGTGTTAATCAGAATAAAGATTTAAAAAAATGTCTATATGTTGAGAAAAATATCTCAATAGAAAACTCATGAATATAATAATTGATAAATTGATTTTTTTTTAAATCAAGTTTTCAAACACTAATTTGTAAAAAGTGCTAGACATAGCAATGCTAAACTGTGAACAGAGAGAAAAATATTAATCTTACTTGCTAATTGTATGATAAGAATAATCATCATCCCATGAATTGATTGTCTGAGCAAGTTTGGCAAATCTGGATTGGCGCTCAGGTTTAAAGTTATCAGGATTTGGATTATGATTTTCTTCATGGGACAGTGATTTCCTAGGCAGAGGAACTGGAACATACTCCTCTTCTGAAAAGAACAGAGAACAAATTTACATGTAATCATTATAACAGTGAAAACAAAAGGATTTGTACATTAGCTGAACATTATGTGCAGCTTTTTGTCTAATGAAATTAAAACTTACATGAGCAAATTATTCAAACATTCAGATTAATCATTTTATCATCAGGAAATTATATATATACACACACATACATACATACATACATACATACACACATACATACAGAAGTATTGTTCAATATATTTTTTTTTAAATAGTGTTAGAAAATGAATTATTTTTTTTTAATTTTCAAAAACACTTCTACGTTATTTATTTACTTGATTATTTTTAATTAAAAAATAGCTCTTCGTATCTTATTAGTGTTTAAAAAATTTTTTAAAGCAAGAATCACCACTTTTGAAATGCTGTAATGATTTATATGGTCAAGTTGCATTGGAGACAATGGTTTTCATCAGATCACCGAAGTTAAGAAACGTTGAGCCTGGTCAGTAGTTAGATGGGTGACTATTCAAGAATAGCAGCGTTCAATTACATATTTTCTTCTGAAAATATATTGCCTACTTAATCTAGCCAGGCACATGTGCATAAATTCAAAACTGGATGTAGAACCCGTTCAAATGCAATTAGAGTTTTAATAGTATATTTGATATACGTGTGTTATTGAAGAGAATACTCCATAATTATAGATTATGAAGTACAAAAATCAAAAGTTGATAGAAATTTTTTGTACCAGATCTTGTACAGTGACAAATACAGAAGATAAGAAAATTTGTAAGTCTTAATTAAAAATATTTAAGGTCTTATCAAGCTGAAATTTTGGTATTGCCTCCTCCCCTTTTAAGAGACTAAGGTCTTTTAAAGACATTTGCCTAGTTTATGGCTCATTTTAACATAACAAAAAATAGTTGTAGGGAAAAAATGATGAGCAAAAATCTTGTAAAGATAGCAAAGTTTACATGAAATGAATAGCTGTCATACCAGGTCTGCTTTTAGGTATCTTATTGGCAGTATTTTATATTAGAAAGGATAAAGGTGAAAAAAAATGTTCAATGGTAGGTAAGCACATAAAAGAATTGATGACCATAATAAAGGGAAAAGAGATAAGAAAAAATATCTTACCAGTGTTAGAAGTCTGAGAAATGATGGTAATGTCTGCTCTTCTTGATCGTACACTCCGAATGGCTGGCGTATCGGGCTTGATATTGTGTTCTTCTTCTCTAAGGCATTGACGTTTGGGAGATTCTACAGACAAGAGGGAGAAAAACAAGTAATGAAGTGGGTTCTTATGGAGGAGAGAGAGAGAGAGAGAGAGAGAAGAAGAAGCAAAACAGAAACATGAGAAGTGGAGGAAGGACTAAAGAATGAATATTAATGAAATGTATACAATTAAACAAGCTAATATGAAAACAGTTCTTACCTATATATTTAATAACACAAACGATATTTTGAATAAATTGATATAATTACATTTGGATTTCTATGGGCAATCAAATCACAAAATAGGAATTACACAAGAAAGTTAAAGAAAATGGAAATCCTTTGAAAGTAATCTTTTTCATTTTTCTTGAGATACATTTGGATCTATATGTGTGGATGAAAACATTTGTTTAAAAGAGTTATTTTTGGTACCCCGATATTTAATGAGGGGAACCTATGTTTTGAGGCCTGTTCGTTCGTTCGCGTTTTTCTCTGCAAC
>JAUZSX010000031.1:215885-226668 GCA_034780655.1 Idiosepius hallami
TGAAAGTTCAAACCCTAATCATTTTATTTTAGTGTTGTAGAGAATGAAAGTTCAAACCCTAATCATTTTATTTTAGTGTTGTAGAGAATGAAAGTTCAAACCCTAATCATTTTATTTTAGTATTGTAGAGAATGAAAGTTCAAACCCTAATCATTTTATTTTTGTTGATTACCTTTTCTTTTCTTTCTTTCCAGATGGATGAAGAAAAAGGTCCGAGTTTATCAACTGCTGTCCGAAACCATTTTGAATCAGTACAGGTCATCCAGGGTACAAAGTCATGTCGATCAGGACATCGGCAATCAATCATTGGACTTGCCAGGTTAGAAACCTATTCTTTTTTAAAGATATTCATGCATTATATATATACTTGGTCGAGTACCAACCCAAGTTTGGCACAAGACCATTTTTACATGCTCTATATATGCAGGCCTTTTAATTTAGTGTTATCCTTCACCTAAATGAGTTGCTCTCCCAAGTTAACAAGCCCCATTTGCCCGAGGCAACAAAAGATGAATATAATGGTTTTGACTGTGATTTGAACTCTCGTCAAATGATTCCATGGCCCAAGCTTTTTACCAAAGCTCCACTGTCGCATTATAAATATATTCATACACACACACACACACACACACACAATTAAAACTCTGATCGCATTTGAATGGGTTTTACATCTGGTTTTGAATTTATGCACATGCACATGGCTAGTTCAAGTAGGCGCTATATTCCTTGAAAAAAATATGAAACTGAACTGTGAACATTATTGGTATTCTTAAATAGTCACCCATCTAACTACTGGCCAGGCTCAACGTTGCTTAACTTTGGTGATCTGATGGTTTATGACTGATTTGACTTATGTGGTTTCGAATTTATACAACGCTTGAATTTTTGTAACTTTTAAAGAAAAAACGGCCTTTCTTAAAAAAAGTCAATTTTTCTTTTAAACTTTTGTTTCGTAAACACTTTGTTCTTTTCTCAGCATTTTATTTTTTATTTTAATTTATTTTATTGAATTAATATTAAGTATAATATAATAAGCAGAATACGCAGAATTTCAGGTTATGTCGCCAGCATAGCAACGAAACTCGTTAGTAACCCGAGATCCACTTGTATATAGATTAAATTGAAAACACGAGAGTATTTTTATGACAATTAGTATATTGGATAGTGGTAAAAAAGTGGACTCAGGAATCATATTATGAGAGTTCAAAACCCACTCAGCTGGGGTGGGGATCTTCATTTAAAAAGAAAAAAAGAGTTTAAAAAACAATTTGTGGTTTATGAATGAATTTATTTTATTTTTTCTTTCTTTTTTTTTAAAAAGAAAAAAGAGCTTAAAAAATAAACACGGTGAAGGAGCAAATCGAGCCAAACCGCGTCATTTGGTGCGGCAGGAATCCATCCACGAATTGGAAAATGAACTCAGCCACCTTGCCCCAACTGTAGAAGGCAGAATATTTATGCTGGATGATATTGTAAGTATTACACATAAGCATGCATATATATATATATATATATATATAAGTTAAGCGAAGACATGTAGTCAATGACTTTCGGTGACTGTCAGTTTCTCGCTCACAATCACAATCACTAAGTAGGATGCACGGTGACAACCCTGATGGTCAATGGAGACCAAAAACGTTCAGTAAACTAGGGGATTTTTTACGAACTCTGGACCCCATTACACAAGATCTTGTAAGAAAACAAGAAAAAAATTCAAAGAAAGATTACAAAAAGAAGAATTAAGATCATCTTTAATAAAAACATTCATAGGATATTTCCATGGTTGAGCACCAAACCAAGTTAGGCACAAGGCCATTTTTACATGCTCTATATACCTGGGCTTTTTGAATTAAGTGTTACTCTTCACCTACATGGGTTGCTCTCCTGAGTTTGTTTATATAGTGTTGCTAGAAAGAGAGATGATTGATTTAAATCCTCAACTTGAGATTTTCATTAAAAGTTTTTTTTTATTTTTCAGAAACGAGAAGTTATGCTTGATTTAAAGGAATCGACAAGGTATTTGTTGAAGACAGTTATAAGCGACACAAATAAATGAAATCAAGAAGGAGACATTCATGAAGAATCTATCATTTAAGAATGGAAGAAGAAGAAGAAGAAGAAGAAGAAGCAAGGCGTTATTGATAAAAAGGCAATTTTTAATGTTGAATTTTAATTTTGTTTTACAACAAAATAAGGAAAAAAGTGTGCACGGTTATCTCCCTTGAGAGACTTAAGTCTCTCTCTCCTTTTGTCAAACTGTAGGGCTATGACATGACAATACATTTTTATTAAAGAATATTTTTGTCACAGCTCTTCCCATTACTTGACTATTTTGCAATTTTACCGTTTCTTTTGATTCTGTTATTATTATTATTATAAATAACTACAAAATTAAAGTAAATGGTAAAACTACAAGATAGTCAAGTCTGTGACAAGAAAAATTCTTCATAAAAAGATAATGTCACAGCCCTAGATATAAGATATTTTAAATTTTACAAGATTTTTAGAAAAAAATATGCAAAAACAATGGAAGACTAAAAAGTCATTAAAAAAAAGGATAGTTTTGTTTTTTCAATAATTTCAGTGGTTTTTTGAAATGACATTTTAATGAAATATTAATTTATGAATAGACTTTTTTTAAAATGAAAACTTCTTTAAATCTGTTCATGGTGATAAATGCTATTTTTTTTATTTATATTTATTAATATTATTATATTATTAATATTTATGCTTATTTGACTTTTCTTTTTCAAATTCTTTCATACTTTTTGTGGCTCAGAATCTAAGAATAAAAAAATAATATCTGACTTTAAAAATTGATAAAAACCAAATGTAAGTATTATATCTATTTTTCATGTTTTATGGAATCTTCTATTAAAAAATTCATAGAGTCACTGCAGCTTAGTTCGAAATTATAAATATCCCATTAAATTCAAACCCTTTAAGAAAAGCTAATTTTTAAAAGTATTGAATAATAAAAATGGACTGATTACAAACATTTGAGATTCTAGCATCAAAACAAAACCTGAATTCAATTTTACGTACATGCAAGTCTGAATTCAAATTAAGTAAACAGCAATTTGTAGTTGTTTTCTGAAAAACAGAAAAAAATATTTGATAGAAATAAAGTTGTTTGATGATAACCCAAATAAAAACTTAGTTATAAAGACATTTATATATTTTTAATGTTTAAATTTCTTAAACATTTTCAAAATTTGTAATCATTTAAAGACTTTTTTTTATCTCGTAAAGGGTTGAATATTTATTTCAACCGAGAAATGACAAAGATTAACAGATTAAAATAGAATACTTTTTTTTCTTTTTTGTTTATTAAAGTTTTAATTGTTTTTAGGCAAACCAATATATTACTTTTGTCTATCAACATAGGGTATTAATTTAATGATGCAATTGTTTATACCTTAATTTTTCTACTTCAATGGGAAACATTCGTATCGCTTTGCTCAAAGCAGGCTTCTTAAAAAATCTTTAAAAATCACTTAAAAAGAGTAACTTTTTTATTTCAGATCTTATTTTTAATGTCACCTCCCATATAATTAAAACTTATTTAAATAAAATGGAATTTTGAAATAAAAAAACTAAAACCACAATATAGTTTAAAAACTACAAAACCAAAATCAGCCTCAATAGCACATAACCGAATTTATTACTAAAGAAATCATTGACCACAAAAAAAAATTAACAAAACCCTCAAACAATCAACTTAATTAAAAATCTCACAACCAAATAACCTAAAACCCACAGCAACAATAAAAATAATAAGTAAATAGACAAAATTCTCTGTAAAACCTCTAAGACCTTGATAACCATAAATGGTTGATAGGTTGTTAAAATCAAACTGAAATAAAAAGCTACAGAAACAATAAAACATAATAGATAAAAATATTCATTTTTGGTTTTATATGTTAATATTATAGGAAATAAAACAATATTAATCTTTTATTTTTTAAACATTTGGTCTTTATTTTTAAGTCCTATTTTCACCATTTTGTTGGATATCTGATGTTTACGAAAATATTTATGATATGAATTGAAATTGAATAGAATTGTTGAAATGTTTACTGGTCATTGAACTTAATATATTGAAAGGGTTTTGTTTTATTGTTATTAATTTTATTTGGAGGGGTGGGGTTTGGGTTTGTTAAAAAATATTTTATCATAAAAATTGTTTTTGTTAATCTTCAACAATCAAGTGAAATAAATTCCAATCATTTAAAGAATTTGGTTGTTTGGACCAATGCTGCTGCTACTGCTGCAATCTTAGCAATTAAAAAAAGAAAAGATAAGAGAAATAAGGCTGTTGATATTCGCAGCTAGCTGCCGCACTTTTTTGAAAATGCTATTTGCAGCTGGCAAATACTTTTTTTTTTTTTTTTTTTAAACATCTATGGTTAAAAATATTAAAATTTTAATAAAATTGTCAAAATTTTAGAACTACCATTAATAAATTTTTTTTTTTTTTAAAAAGAAAAAAAATTGTTCATGTTTAAGTATGGAAATGTGAACATTTATGTACTTTTTGATAGAATTTCTTATTCAACTTACGAACATTATTTGTCAATAGTAAAACAAGAATGTCAACATTTTCATGTATTTTTTTTTTATAAAATTTCAAACAATAATGGTTTTAGTTGAAGAAATCTTTTTTTTTGTGACAAAATAGATAATTAATATTAATTATTCTTTTTTTTATTTACAAACAATATGACCAAAACTTTGAACAAAATTCCTGGTAAATAATTGTTTTTATTTATAAGTTTAAATAAAGATTTCCAATTTATTTAGAATAATAAACAAATCACATATTTTCCCTTTACAAAGAAAAATTGGAAAAATACTTGACATGAAAATTATACCAAGAGCAAATATCATTTTTGGCTGTAAATAGCATTTTCAAATGTCTATTGATATTCGAAGCCGGTTGCAAATAATAAAAAAAATTGTTTTATAACAAAGAAAATATTTAGTTTGACTGTGATATTATAAATTTTGTATAAGTTTATCAACTTTTGAAGAAAAATACTATTATTTTTAATTTCCATTTTTGTTGTTTAATTTTTTTTGTGTGTTTATTATTGAAGCTTTTTAGAAAAAAAGATAACTTGATATTTTTATGAAAAGTTTTACGCTTGATTCTTGAGGATTAACTATTGTTTATTATTTTTTACTGACTTGACTATTTCAATTTTTGTGTGGAGCTGTGTTATGCATTTGGCTAAATGGATAAAAGCTAAGCCTTCAAATGAAGAAAAGTTAATTTGTAAAAACAGATCCAATATCCAAATTAGTCATTTTTTGTAATATGGGATTTTTTTTGCTAATGAAATCCTTAGAAATCAATCCAATTTTGAAATGAGTAATGGTTATTGTTGACTTTTGCAGATTAGTTCAATAAAAGGCAATTTAAGGCATTGAATGATTTCGTCAGTTCAATTTTTGACTAAGATGCTGTTTGTTGGTTTTTGCAAATATGCTTTTCAAATATATTTATTTTAAGATTCAAGAAGACAATATCTGGTTTATCTTAGCTTTTAAGATCCTATTTTATATTTTATTTTACTCAAGTTGAATTATTAAAACTAATTTTGAAATTCTAAAAAAGCAAGAAGAGATTGCATATTTATAAGCTCTTAGCTTTTGATTTAATTTCTCAGTGAATGGATCTAATGTAGAATCCTGAAGGCCAGGCTAATACAGCTCTGCTTTGAGAAAATCTGTTTTTTGAATATTGTTGAATTTAAAAAAAAATGCTAGGGCTGTGAAATTGTTTGTTGTTTTAAATAAAATGAAGTGATTTTTTAAAAATAATGATGAAAACAAAAATGTAAAACAAACCCTGTAACTGTCATTTTTTTCTTTCATGTTTCTGTCATAAAACTTGTCTTTTTAATTTCTTCAGAACTAATAATGGCTTCCTTTCTATCTGCTAAAAAAAAGTTTTTTTTTAATTAAACATAGCCATAAAAAATAAATAAAGCGTTTTTTTTTTCTATTTGGTCCTCTTAATAGCTGTAATGTTAAAAAAATGTTTAAAACTAATAATCTTGTAAAAATGTTAAATACTTTCCCATTTTATATGGGATATTTTTAAATAAAAAAAAACAAGGCAAACTATTATTAAATAAAAAATAATCATTAAAACTTAAATAAATCCTCATGTTTTAGATATAGTGGATTTCATATTCAAAATATATTTCTATTACCAGCATATGCTTTCTTACAAACATACATACATACATACATACATACAAAATGTATGTTGATAGGTAGGGCAACCTCTGTGATATTTGAAATGTGATAAATGTCAAACCGTGTGTATATAAAAATTACAGATTGACACAATAAAAGGAAGTAATCTTAAAAAAAAAGGAATTAATAAAATCTTGTAATGAGTCAAAGAAATTCTGATAACTAAAAGTAGAAATATGTTTCTCAGTATTTAAGAAAAAAAGAAAGATGTCTTCTGTGGTGGTTTTTCATATTTTATAATTTCGGGCTGGTCTGCAAAAATGTGATAAATTTTTGTTTAACTTGAAAATTATGGATCCAAATTTTTCTCTCGTGATTTTCAATAATGTTTTCAAATCTCAAATCAATCTATTTTCATTTCAAGTTTTTTTTCTAAAAACAAAAAGAAATCAATGCCATGAATAAATAATTCTGATTTCTGAATAAACCAGCTTTTAGAAAATTGGCATTAACTTTAATTCAATAAAAAATGTGATCTCTTAAAACATTTTATCTGGGCTTATTTTTTGTAGTAATAGGATTGTTATTTTTTGTAGTGCAGTGCATTTAAAAAAACACAAATCAACAAAATATTAGATTTCTTTTCTTAGGATACAGGTTTTAAATTTGAAGAATTTAATTTGTTGTAATTAAAAAAGCAACTCAACTACCAATTTTTGTGGACTGTTTTCCTTATTTCCATAGTTGTTGTTTTCAACATGTTTCAGCTAACTGATCCTCTTCCTGTGGTGAAGGACAACAGTCTACAAAAACGGATACACATTATGAAGCCTTAGCGAAAAGGATCCCCCCCAATAGACTAAAAGCAAATTACTTATTTTTATATATGAGTAACTTAGAGTTACCTTTTATGTAGGTTTCCAGAGGAAATTATTGCATAATATTTACTCCATCATTAAGAAGTTAGAGTATTGGTAAAAGCTGGCGCTCTGGAATCGTAGTACACAAGTTCAAATACCAGTCAGTTTTTACCTTAAAAAATGGCCTTGTGCCAAACTTGGTTGGTGCTGCTCACCAAGTAAGTATAATATTAAAAAGAAATTCTTAAATGTTAGCAATATAAAAATGATTAACTTATCACCAAGTCTGAATTCTATTTTAGGATACGTATCCTTTTAGCTTATTCATCCTGCAATATTTTTGGTCTAGAAATAAATTTTTACTCTACAGATATTAGATTAAATAATTTCAGATAAAGTCATAAAAGAATTTATAAAACAATCTCAAAAACGAATTTAAATGTAATTTTATGACAAACTGAAAACAAAATGGCTGAACATTTATTACAAATTGACCAATGAGAAAGAGAGAGGATTTTTTAGGACATTTTCTATAATTTGATGTTAAACATTACTCTGTAATACAAAAATGCAATGTTCAAACAATTATGATTCAATAGAGGATAAAAAATGAAGTAGCTGTAGGTAAAAAATTCTCAAGGTTCCAAAATATTTTATGGTGTCTGTATTTATAGGGTGAGAATAAATAAAGAAAAATGCATATTTAGTTTATTCTATTAGTTTAAAAACAAACATATTTAAGTTTCTTAAAAATAAATTGTTCGCATATTTATTTCAGTTTGATTTTTTCTAGATAAAGATTTATTTTACTTTTGACAATATTTAAAGGAGAAGGTTGCCATTTTGAAATCTAATGTCATCATGTAGAATTAAATGTCAGTTGGGTTGAGTTGATGTTATTTTATTGTTAAAGTTTTTCATTATGGTTTTTATCAAAAAAAATACTATTTTATGAATTGATGAAAATATTTTTGTAATTGATTTGTTCCTTGCCAAAACAGAAGATTCAGTTTGTTTTATTTTTTAGTAAATCTTTATTTTCTGTAGAAATTCTTTTGATTAGTTGTAACAGGACTAACTGCAGTTTTCAATTTGAATATAGATTTTTTTTTGTGTACGTGTGTGTATGTGTGTCTGTGTATTGAAAAAAAAATCAATTCTAATTTTTTAATAAAAAAAAATTTGGAAAAAAGGAAAAATGCTCAAGATTTGAGAAATACTTAAAACAGTTATAAAAAATGGTAGATAATTTTTAAATTAAAAAATTTATTTAATGAATATTTACAAAAGAAAAAGAAAGAGAGAGAGAGAGAGATATAGACAAAAAGCAAAAACAAATTTAATGTGATATTACAAGTACATCATTTTATGAAGGGCTTTAAAAAAAGGGTTAAAAACAACCTCTTAAAAAGGCATTAAAATCTGAAGATTAGAAAATTAGTAAGTCTTAGTGAAATACTAACAATCACACACACACATATATATATATATATATGTTAGAGTAAAAGTATTAAAAAAACAAGATTATAGAAATTTTCTTTTTAAATGAATAAAACAGAAATTAATTTTGTTAGAATTCAAAAGTCATTCAATTTCAAATCATTTTTCAAATAAAAATAAAATTAATTTCTATGATTCTTAATTGTTTAGACAAAATTCTTTTAGATTAACTGAAGCCATTTATGAGGCATTAATTTATAATTTTATTTGTATTTTTTTAATAGAATTTTTTTAAAATTTAAAACACAGAAAGTTAATATGTTTTGTCTTTAAATAAAAAAAGATTAAGTCAAAATAAAATTGATTAGGATAATACCAAGATAACATTTGTGGAACATAAAAAAAGAATTATTATTGATTCTTTTATTTGTTTGAGGGTGATTTTGTTTTATTCAGATGTGGTAAAAACAAACATTTTATCAAAATTCAACAAAGGTTGCGAAGTAAGGCCTTCTTCCCAGGCAATGGTAAGGTTCAAATTATAGACTGGGAAAAAATGGTTTTGCTCTTGCCCCCAAAGAGAATGTAACTTTAGTGGGTTCAGAGTGTAGTTTAGGGTCCCCTAAACGCAGTTCTGCATGTTAACAACAACTCAAATGAGTTATATTTTTGTTAACATGCAGAAACGTGTTTAGGGGATCCTAAGCTACACTTTAAAGCCACTAAAATTAAATTCTCTTTGTGGACAAGGGCGACACCATTTTCCCCCCAGACTATCAAGGCCTTCTTCCAAGGTAATGGTAGGGTTCAAATAACTGGCACAAATCTTTCCTAAGATTACCAAAATGTCACAAAAAAGCAATTCTTGGATTCTTGTTAGAAAAATGAAACCATTTTTTTCCCTTTTTTTTTCTCTTCTCATTCTAACATATTCTTTCCATCGAATAGGGCGGCTTCTCATTAACAAAAACAAAATTGTTTGTCCCAAATCGCCGTGTAAATCCTAAGAATAGTAAATTCATAAATTTACTACTCAATAATTAAAGGAAAAATAATAAATAAAAGATCTCTCTCTTTAATATAAATAAATATTTTGATATTTTCTAAGAAAAACATAAAAAAAAATCTGCCTGCATCTTAGCGGCACCCACCTCCTCCCCCAAACTTTTATAAAAATGGATTTTTGGTCTAAAAACCTTTTGGTAGCAAATCGTTACCAGTTTTTGATTGCTATTTCAAAATTAACCATCGTCTATGATTGCTATTTGGCAATTTTGCTGACATTCCAGAGACAACACTTGTTCATATGATCTATTTCCATATAAAAGAATATATGTTACTAAAGAAAATATGTTTTAATTAAATCAGTGCGTGTGTGTGTGTAGGAGAGTTAATGAGTCGGAAGGTTTAAAAGTCCAAAACCTATTAAGGGGAGGTAATAAACCTTTTGATAAGAAAATGAAGGTAACAATATCTGGGAAGAAATGAATGTGACAAAGTTTAAAATGAAAAGAGAAAAAATTAATTTTCCCCAAAATAAAGTGAAATACATCCCAACCATAATAAACCATGAGTTATGCCCCTTGTTCTACAAACTTGATTAACATTTAATAACAGAAATTGAATAATATCATTAATAATACATTAATAATAAATTGAAGTAAATTACTGTGAATGTAATAGAAATTTACCAAAAAGGTAGTTTTTTCAAAAAATTGTTTTCATCCTATTGGCATTAATACTTTACTGAAGTATTCGGCTAATCCAAACCATAAAAGTTCAAATAAATACATAAGTCTTTGGGGTCATCAAGAGAGAATCTGCATTATTTCACGGCTTTCCTCTCTCCCGATTATTAAGTCTATTAAGATTGGTTTTGTTGAAATGCAGTAAACACTTCAATTTCTTTATAAGAAAATTACTTTTAAATGCTAATTTTTTGGTAAGTTTATTTTACTTTCTGAGTAATTTTCCTCTGCAGAAATTGAAATGACTTGATTTTACTTCAACAGGAGAAATCTTAATGCTAAACTAAATATGAATTAAATCAGAAATAATGTAATGTTATGAATTTTGATATTTACTAGTAATAGCAAGAAATGAAATCATAATTTTGGTAGATTTAACAAGAAAAATTAATACATTATTTATATTTTGTTAAAGAGTATTTTTTGTTAATATATATATATATATATATATATATATATATATATGTTTATATATATAAATAAAAATAAATAAAAAAATATATATAAAATAAAATATTTATTTTTTTT
>JAUZSX010000031.1:248030-259750 GCA_034780655.1 Idiosepius hallami
CTAGCAGTTTACATTCCATCACTGTAAGTGATCAAGGTGCAGGCAGTGGCAAGAAAGAGATGGAGGAAGAAGAGAAGAAGTGTTTCATGCAGTAGCAGCAGCAGCAGCTCTTTATGCACTTAACCACAGCAGAATTGATACACTTCATATTAAGATGCTTTTTCAAATCTTCTAACACATTTTTGTTCAGTCAATCCAACAAATATATATATATATATATATAATGCAATCAATACTATTAAAACTCTAATCTTAGCGTCTAAACGGGTTCTACATCCATTTTTTTAATTTACAGGCATGCGCATGGCTAGATCAAGTAGGCGCTATGATTCCAGAAGAAAATATTAAATTTAATTGTGAACACTGGCATTCTGAAATGATCACCCATCTTACTACTGGCCAAGCTCGATGTTGTTTAACTTTGGTGATCAGTCACAAAACCGGTGTATCCCATGCAACTTGACCATGCAATTCATTTTAGCATTTTAGAAGTGGTGATTCTTGCTGAAAAAATCTTTTTTAAACATTGAGAAGATACGATGAACCATTTTTTAATTAAAAATAAACAAGTAAATAAATAACGAGAAGCGTTTTTGAAAATTAGGAAAAAATAATTCATTTTCAAATATGAAGCATTTTTGAAAAAAAAATATTGGCAAGTCCCCAATGCCGGGCAAAGGCAGGCAATACTTCTAGTATAATATAATGGTCTTCCTGCAAATGTAACAAAAACAAAGGAGAGATTCTTAGCCTTCAATTGCTCTGCTCTACCTTAAACTATCGTATTATATGCTGTGCAAACAAATTTACTAACAATCTAGAATTACAAACTCATTTTGCAAGCCATCTGTTACAGCTGCAGTCTGCACATAGACATGAGGAAAACTAAAGGTTTAATGCATAAGAAAATTAGTGTAAACTTAAATAGATTGAGATGCACTAAAACCATCAAATATTTTATTGAACTGATTGTGTAGTAATCAGGACTAAAAAAAGGCAAATAGAACGACTTATTTCAATACAAGTTTTCTTTTTATCAAATAACAAAAGAATGGATTTTATAAACAAAGGAGGAATTATTTGAGATTGTGAGAGACTTATTTCTTGAGAAAAGAGTTGATTCATGAATAAAATTTGCAGAGGAGTGACAAGACAGGCTGATAGCCATTCCCATTGATGAGCTTAGACAAAATGTACTTTGATTCAGTTTTCACCTAATATAACCTGAAGTATTTGCAATTGGAAATGTGACAAACTTTTACCACAACACACACATACACACACGTGTACACACATACACACAATGGCTATGATGGGAATAAATAAAGAAAGTTGTATTAAATACAAAAATAATCACAGGTTTTACAAAGAATAATCAATTTTAACTAGGTTGATTTTTTAAATTCTTGAAATTAAAGTTTGATCATTTGTGTATAAAATTTTTGGACCGTTATCCTCATCTTTATTGTTATTTTCACATCAACATTTCAGTCAAGTTTGATTACCTGAAAATACTTGAGATAAGGGTGGAGAAAAATCATTGGGGATTTTTTTTTGTTGTTGTCTTTAACAGCCAATCAACTTTTTGTCATTTGGTCATTTAATGCAGACAACAATCATTTTTTTTTATACAGAACATATTTCTTTAACATCTTCTTTAACCCTTATAACTCTGACAAAGCAAAATGATCAACTATTCACTCAGATGCATTCTATTAGACAAATACATTATAAAGAAAATATTGGTGTGTCTTCTTTTAGCCTTATGTCAGCAGGGCCGGTATATCGGCCCTTTAGGGTCGAAAGGGTTAAATAATCAAAGTTGCATTAATTGCTCTTCTTCCCAATTTGGTTTAACCCAAATGTAAATACAACAAACTGTCAGCGATTTCAACAAGAGCAGCAGCAGCAGCACTAATTCTAAATTCAAAACAGCAAAGGTGGAGAAGAAGCAGTGATCAAAAACTTGAACTCTGGGACCTTATTACACAAGTTCAATTTCTAATCGAAATCATTACATTTACTTTCTACTGTCTCAGGCAGAGACGAGCCTCATTAAACCAGGAGTGTAACTCATCTAAGTGTAAGCATAACGCATTTTACAAGAACTCTGGTGGATGAGTCCTGTCAACTCAATCAAAGTAATTCATCCAAGTCAATGGTTTTCAAACTTTTTTTTGCCAGCAAGATTTGCTGGTTGAAAATGCCACCCCCCCTCTTCCAACGAATGCCATAACGATGGTACATCCAGGAGAATATATGGTGGATGTATACAGGCACCTATCTATAATGATTGGAAAATGCTTAATTTTCCAGCTTTTCTACCAACACCAATTGATATTTATGATAATAACTTTAAGTCCCTCTACAATTTTAACACCTCTTATCCAACTACTTACTCGCCAGCACCTGGCTGAAAGTTCACATCGCCCCCCCACAGGGTGGTACCGCCCACATTTAAAACCACTGACCTAGGTGAAGGGCAACAGTAGTCTGATTACAAAAAGCTTAGAGATATAATGAACATGTAAAGATAGCCTTGTACCTAACTTGACCTAGTCAATATGTCAAAAGTCAAAACGTTTACTGCACCCTGTGACTTCCCCCAACAAAATCAGTGATTATTTTATTTTTTTAGCCTGTAAAGTTATAGAAAAAAACAAAACAAAAGAGAAATTGAATAAATGTGAACCGTTTCTGTGGATCGGAGAATAAATGAAATGGATGAACCGCGATCTTCTTCTTCAGGCAGAGTCGTTCTTAGTCGTGGCATTGTGGTCATCTTTTCCTCTTCGAGCTCTCTGGGGAGATGTCGATGGTCTCGGGGCAAGAATAGAAGTTCCGCCCCCCCCAAAAGACGACACGTACACCTCAGGTGTGGGTCCATATTTTCGTTATTCACCAGACAGCATCCCCCTATGCACATGGGTGCAGAGAGCCTTGCTCGCTCTTCGCCTTTCTCCGACTCACTCAAAAGACTGACTCTTACTGACCGCCCGACCAGTGACCACCTGACTCCAAATCAAACGCCACTTCCTATTAAGGAGCGGGGGGGAATGTAACTATGGATGACCAAAGTCATCTATAATTAGATTACAAACGAAAAGAAATAACAAAGGCTTACCTGACTTACAAGAAGCAAAACAACTCTGGTTGGTTTTCCGTTTTGCAGGCAAAGGTGGGGGTACATCTGGATTGATGACCCCATTAACACTTGGGAACATCTGGGTACATCCAAAGGTCGTTCCTGAACCTCTTTCCCGAACAACCACTTCCCATTGGCTGCCGTCAGAGTTCAGTCGTCTGCTGCTACCCCCATTCCACGACGATCGATTAAGGTTCCTCCAACTTTGGTTGAATTGTTCCTTTCGTTCAGGAAACACTTCATCCAATGACGCATGGATCGGCTCATCCATCACTTTGGGAGAAGACAGGGATTTTGGGAAGGAGTCCTTTGCGAACATTTCCCAGGTTCCACCGTTGTTAGGATAGGACCTCTCACCATTCCACGAGGCCGTCAGTTTTGATCTGCCCGGCCGGCGTTGCCTACGTTGCATGCCGGGAAACACTTCGTCTAAAGAAGCGTGAATGGGTTCTTCCAGTCCATGTTTTAACGATGATGATGAGGATGAAGAATTTATACACGTCGTTGATGTAGAAGGGTGGAAAGGATCTTTAAAGAGTTCGTCCAGAGAACTGGCCAATGGGCTTTTGTCATGCAGTTTCAGTTTTGTCATGGTCGGTATCACATTTGCATTGTTCGAGTGCTCAGGACTCTCAAGAGTCAAGGGTTTTTTACGATTGCCAGGAGGCAACGGAGGAGGAAGACAAGAATCGGAATCGGTGCCACATGAATTATTCAGAACCAATTCTGCAGACTCTGGTCGATTGTCTGTCATCGGTGAGGTTTTCATATTATCATTGCACCAATCTAGGGTTGCATCGGATAATTGCGGAATGTCACATGATGACACCGGATTATTCTGTTCGGGACGATAATTTCGTGCCGGCAGAGGAGGAGCCGTCTCGGCCTGCGGTGTCACCATTGGTTCATCACATACAATGTCCTCATTTGAATTACCATTCGAATCGCTTAGATCTCCATTCGTTTCTGTTGTTATGACGCAAGATGCAGCCCGACTCGCTCGATTGGAATCTTTGAAAGAATGACTTGACTTGGATTTTTTTCGGATCAGGACTTGGGGATTTGCATAGAGATCATCCGTCGTAGCATTTGGATGGTCAGGGCTAAGGTCATCCATCGAAGGGTCACACGAAGGATCACGTGATGGGCAAGCAAATTGTAAGCTGGGCAAATTCAAACAAATATTTGATTTGTTTTCCGTTGTTGTTGTTTGCCTACTTCGACAACAGTTTAACGATTGCAGTGTCGTTGCCGTTGACAACGAAGATGAAGAAGAGGACGATGACGACATGTGACATTCATAGTCCATATCAGACTTCTGATTATCCTCCACTGCCGGAGAGTCCTGACTTGCAGCGGCACCAGCAGCAGCGGCTTGTTTTGAACACTCACACATATTATCCGTGCCATTGGGGCAGTTTTTATTCACATGGTCAGCAGTTTTAAGACACACACAACAGGAGGGCGACTGCATCGACTGTGGAGAAAGGAGCTGCGAATGCCGTTTGTTACAGCAAGATTCATTCAAGTTGGGTAGTTCGGGGCTCTCGGGCACTGTGGGGACAGGGTTTTTTAGTTTGTGTAGTTGCATTTTTAACTTGATAGCATCGAGGGTTTCGTAACCGGGTTCATCATCGAACGTGTCATGATTTGGAAGAGGTTCATAATCCAAGTCAATAGCAGACTCATCAGAAGTAAGAAAATCATTTCGTATAACTCCAGTTTCGTCTAAAAGAGGGCACCTCGACCTAAGGTCAAGGTCATTCGACTCTTGTGTCAGCCACGAGGAATCGACAATATTTTGGTTATCAGAATAATGCCGCCCTCGAAAGGAGGAACTTGGCCAGTGATTGTTCTTCTTGAGGCCTACAAATGGACTTTGCCGTATCCGTGGCAAACTCTCCGAACGTAGTTTCGTCTCTTTCCAACTGAGTTGATTGTGGTGGCTATTGTCGTAGATCTCACTCTCACTGCGAGCCATGAAGTGACCAGCATTGGACAGCTTCTCCTGGCACAGATTATAGCTGCCCTTATTTGTACGAAGACGAAGCTTCTTTTTGAGACGCCCAAAAAATCCAAGGTTGGCATCGTTAACCGCCATACTGCTGGCATCCGGGGCCATGGTTTTTGAAGAGGACATGCTACCATTAGTGTCATCAAAACCAGACAAAGTGGCAGACTTCTTGGTTACCTTTGGGCCACTGGCACCACTGCTGATGCTAGTGCTGCAACCAAGATGGCTTGCAGAATACTGCAAAGGGTGATGTCTGTTACTCTGAGTGTGAGGAGAGGGTTGCTGCTCCCAACCACTTGCAGCCCCAACAGCCGCAGGGGATGGCGAGCCTTGCGAAGACGTCTTCGACATGATTGGGCTGGATTTGGTTATAGCAAACATTCAAAAGTTTTCTTTGACTTCTGTCGGGGTCGTCGTGTGAATGGGGAAAATAAAAGGAAATCGAGATCTGTTTGTTATTCTAATAAACGTGTTGTAGCCAGCTTTTGGAAACCCATGATAGAAATGGGGAGTAGTTAGAGGGAATGCAGAAGGAGGCGGAGGGGCGGGAAAAAGAAACGCGTACATAAGTAAAATTGAATTATTTAATGTGACTTCTCTTGGCTTGCTTCTTTTCTTTTGATATTTAAAAAGACAGGCGACAACGACTTTACTTTATAAAAACACAATGTGTTTACAATTTTATATATACTTGGTGAGCAGCCAGCAGCACCAACCAAGTTTGGCACAAGGCCATTTTTAAGGTGAATGCAATGGTTTTGACTGTTAAAATTTGTTCAAATAAAAAAATAACCTAATAAAATTCAAAAAGAAAGTATTAAACTTTTTTTTTTTAAATTACAAAGCCTTTTTTTTTTTCATAAGCAACAGATTTTAAGTTTTTGTGTTTGTTTTTTTTTTATTTACAAAGGTTTGTAATCAATCCTTGCAAAGGCGTACTTTTTACTTTGTATAAATATCTATACATTTTGTTTTTTCATTTATGAGAAAGTACAATATTCCGGGAACAATATATCTACAACTATTATTATCATTATCAAAATAAACTCCCACATGTAAGTATTAAGTTATTAGTGACTCCTAGTACAGTAGGGATTTTTGTCGTAGTAGTAATAGTCGTTGTGTCATCTGACGAAGATGGGTTGTGATATTCTGTGAAAGTAGAAGAAGAAATAACCCTCTAGGCATGTCATCTTGATCATCATTAGAAAAAGAAGAAGAGACGACGACGACGACGATGGGTGACGACGACTATCAACTTTGTGTAGACATCTTTTTTAAGAATTATTATTGTTATTTCATATGAAAGACAGAGGTAATTAATTACCAGACACCAAAAGAAAGCACCAAGAAATTAGGCTTTTTTTTCTTCTTTCTTTCTTCCTTGCTTGCTTGTTTTTTAAGTCAGATTTTAATTAATTATTTATGATAATCCTTCAGTTCCACTTGAAATTGTTCATTTAAAGCAGCCGTCGTAGTAAAATTTACTACTAAGTAAATAGTAAAACTCACTGTAAGTTGGTGGAAAGAGAGTAAGTGACAATCCACGAAGAAGCAATGACTTGGTAGTTTTAGTTGCTGCTAGTTGTAAAATAAACAGTCAGTAGTAATAATAATATGTTGCAGCCAGCAGGTATTGAAAATGTGGGTTGAGTGTAATAAATGAACAACGTAGGGTGGCCACAAAGTAAGGTGTTACTGTTTTGGGTAGAAAAACAACGGAGGTGATTAATAACAAAACAAATAAATCAAATATTTTAAGTGAACTTTTTTGGAAACATGTGGAAGAAAAGACAGGTTTTTTTTCTTCTTCTTCTTTTTCTTCAATGCCGATTATCGATTAATTTCTAAGAAGCCTTCCTTCCGTTTTTAGCTCCGAGGAATTTTTCGCTTTTCAATAGTTTTTTTTTTTTTTTTAATTCTTTCGATCGCACTAAAAATATAAATAACACGGTAACAATAGTTAATATTTCTTTTGTAGTTTTTTCCTCTTTTTATTTTAATTTCACTATTTTTAAATGCAAAACGCCAGCTTTTTAAATGAGCCCCCACTTTGTGACCACCCTAAATAAAAAGGACGACGACGACCAAACAACAATCAAACCGAGAAATAAAGATGGGAAAAAAATCATTAAAAAGTAAACAATTAATTCAAATTAAATCTGATGGAAAATTAGGATTGTTCGTTTTTTTACGGTTTTGCAAAAAAAACAGTTGCCTAAATATTCTTCATTTTCAGTTTGTTTTAGATATGATTTTTGGTTGGAATTCTTCAGATTATTCTGTTGTTGCGTTCTTATTGTTGCCATTTCTTGTAGAAAACCAGTGAAAAAAAGAATCAAGACGCAGATTTATTGCAAATTTTCGCCAGGTAATTCGGATTTGAGTGTTCAGGTGAAAATTTGTTAAAATACCAAAACTGTAAAGTGAATGGAATTAACAAACACATTTTTCTTGTTTTCCTAATTTATTTTAATTTTCTTCTTTTCTTCAGTTGATCCCTTTTTCTTTCTCTTTAGTTAAAGTCAAAAGACGAACAAATGGAATACCGCTAAAAACAAAAAAATGAGGAAATATCAACCCCAAAAAAAGAGGGAGGGAGATAAAATTCCTTTACGTTTTTTTGAGGGTTGGTCGATATTGGTTTTGTTTAAATCCTTTTGGAAAAATTAAAAACAATAAAAAGATTTTTTTTTTTACTCCTGTTTCTTGATCTTTTCTTGATGAAACTTTTGTTGAATTTTCCTTGCTTCTTTTATTTATTTTGTTTTTTTTTAGCCACAGTTGTCAGAAAGAAGAAGCCGTTCGTTGGTTTAAGTTCCTCCAGTCGGGGTCGGCTTTTTTTTTTGCTATGCTTTTGGCTTGTTGTGTTTGTCTCCTTCCTCCTCATTAATAAATCAGCGGTGGCGACGGTGGCTGCTGCTGAGCAAGAGGAGGCAAGCCATGAAGAACCATTACTGAATAGCAGCAGCAAAGAAAAGGGGCCGACCTGACACCCTAATCATCTTTTTTCATTTTGTTGAGAGAATTGACGAGAAGCCGCTACAACAACAACAATCATCATCCTCAAGACAACAAAGAGAGAGAGACAGGGGGGGAGAAAATACAAGAGAGAGGGGAGGGAGAAAAAACAAGAGAAAGCGAGAGAGGGGTGAAGAAAAACAAAAGAGACAGACAGAGAGGGGGATTAGGTGCGCCCCGTTACGGCTCTTCAGTGAATCCAAGGCCAGATAACTCTACCTGCATTAATCCAAAACATGACGTCCATGCTCTCTTCTTCCTTTCTTCAAAAAACGTGCTTAAGATTTTCGTTTTATTTATTTTTTATTTACTAAAACCACAGTTGTGTTTTTGCACAGGAAAAATCAAGTACGCCTTTTTTTTCGTTAAAATTCCTTACTAAAAATATAACACAATTGAAATATTTAATTTAAAAAGAAAAATGAACACATACGAGAAATTTTCGGTTTCTTGCCCTTCAAAAATGTGTCAAATTTAATTGCAAAATATTTTTATTTCTTTTCAATGAATCCTATCATTTTTTTACGTCGGTATTTATTAAATTATTGTCATTTACTTAAAAGAAAACTCCCCGTTTAGTTATTCTTCATTACTCTTTTAATTATATTTAATTAACCATTATACCCTTAAATACATTGTTTTAATTGAAAAAAAAAATTGTTTTCGATCATTTGCATCCATTATTCAACTATAATATTTTTTAAAAATGGGATAAAATAATAATTTTATTTAATTTTAGAAATTAGTATTATTTGATAAAAAAAACAGCGAAAGGTTATTTCCACATAAAATTCTTAGGGCACATGTTGAATTTATATGCACGGTTGCAAATTAGTTTTTGTGGAGATATTATATTGTCCTTTCTATATATTAGTTTTAGTTGCGTAATTGTTTGGAATGGCATTATTTGTTTTATCGAAGATGTTGAAACAGTCCCATTCATCAGTGTGGAAGAATTTTGATGGATTTTGTTGTATGTCTGTCGAAGACTGACTGCAGACTGCACGTTACGTTACACGTAGTTGGACTACTTCGAACTATTAATCTTTTTTACAAAAAAAAAAAATTTAACTCTTTAGAATTTTTACGCAAGAAGCAAAAGTGTTACCGAGAGTGCTGACTGAGAATGTAAGTTGGTTATTTTGAGGGTGTTGCGTTTAGGGTTAGAGTTGATTTTGGTATGAAATAATGTTATTAAGAGTTTCTTTGGGGGGTAATAATGATTTCCGACGGAAACGGCCGGTTTGCATATTATTCTCCGATAGCCCACCGAGATCTACAAGAAGAAAAATATTTTTGCCTGTTTTGTAAAAAAAATACCCAAATAACAAAAGAGAAAAATATTGACTTCTGGGACAATTAATTCACTCCTCACCAGCAGCAGCAGCAGTGCACCACTGTTGTGGCAGTGGGGTGCGGCAGCTGCGGCACACCCCTTAATATTTATTTATTTTCTTCTTTTTTCATTGGTTTATGGTTTATTATTGTTGTTGTATACGAATCTACCAGAATTATTTTATTACATATCTAGTCCTATGAACTCCAACTTAGCTAAATTACCAACTTGTCAACATGTTCTATTGACTGACTGTAGGTCCAAAATATTGGGGTCTCTTAATTTAGGTTGCCATGCATGGCCTATATATCGGCCATTTAGGGTCCAAAGGTTTTAGGGGGTCCTCAGTTTTACAATTAACGTTTTAGTAAAATTAAAATATCCCATTCCATGTAAAACACTCGACAAAACAGTTCTTTTCAACAAGCGAGAAAAAATACATTTCTTTATATTTTATTGTAAAAAATATTCTATTTAAAAATGCAAAAATACTTTTAGAAAGTTCATTTCTCACAAATTTTCATACATTTTTATAGGATTTAATATTTTTTATTAACTTCCAACAAATTTTGAAAAAAAAACTTTTTCAAACCCTTCATTGATCTAAGGGCAGTAATTCAGTTTATCACTAACCTAAGATTCTTATGAAGAAAAAATACTTAGTATGTAACAATGAGTGTAAATTCATCCACACAGAGTTAGCGTTGTTGAGGCAGGGTCAAGGGCAAAAAAATTTTTGTTCCACCCTTCTGTCTCTTTATTGTCCTTTCATTCCCAAATCGATGTTTTTATCAATTAGAAAAGTTTTTAAAAATTCCTTTTGACTTATTGGTCACCCAAGTTAAAAAAAAAAAATAAAAACAGAGTTATCTCCCCCTCTTAAAAAAAAAATCTGGAAAGGAAAACTTTCCAGATTTTTTTTTTTTAAGAGAATATTTTAATTTTATTTCAAATTTAACTTAATAATCTGTAAGCTTACCCATTATTATTATTTGACATTTTGATAAAAGATTTTGGTAAATATTGCGTTTTAGTTTAAAAGAGTTTCAATTTATTGGTGAATTTCTTATTTTAGAGGTCTTCCCTCCGGTCGTTCTTTACTATTTGTGTTTGTTTCCTAAATAGACTGACTTTACAATTTTATAAATCAATTTCCTTTAAGTTTTTCCTTTTTTAATTTTTTTACATAATTTTCTATTTATTTAGGCCTAGTTTTGAAATAATTTCGATGCACCAAACATTAGAAAGTTCTTTCAAGCATCCAAAAATAAAAAAAGGGGTTATGGCTAATTCCCAATGGCAAATTCCCAAATAAATACAACTTTATTAGGTTGTCCTTTGAACCCTGACTTATCAAAATTACCAACTAGTCACTCAGAGTCGTTATTTTAAAGGAACATATTAACCCTTTAAACCCTAAAAAACTGATATCACACCCCTGGCTACCTAAGGCAAAAGAGGATACACACACCAATATTTCGGTTTTATGATTTTGACACTGACTTACCAATTAGTAACTCAAAGCCTTTCTATTAAAGGGAAATATCAGGGTTAAAATGTTAAGTCTATTTTTGCCTAAATTTACTAGGGCTGATATATTGGTCCCAGGATTGATAGGGTTAAAGCCAAAATATTGGTGTGTCTTTTTTGCCTTATGTTGTCAGGGCCAATATATTGGCCTCTTAGGATCCAAAGGATTAAACTATTCTTATCATTTATTGTTGTTACATAATAAACAATCCATATCTGTTAATATATCATTCTTTGTTCTTCTTTAGGTGATTCCTTCTTGAAATCCTTGCAATTCTAAGACAAAATTCATTGATGATTGAAATATTTTTAAATAATTCATATGAAACTAAATTTTTTTAAATTGAAGAATTTTTCTTTATTTTTAGGTAAAAATGAAATTTGAGTGGGCCCCTTCGGCCTGTCGTCGTCTTCATGGTGTGTTTTGTGTTTATAAACCTTCTGACGTGAATTTGATGAACATGATTGAAAGCATTCAGTTTAAATTAGCCAAAGGTAAAAAAAATGAAAATTATTTTTATTTCATAACTGAATTCTCCTCCAAAAAAAAACCTATTTGTCAGGCCAGTTACCATCAACTATTACACCCAAGTGGTGCGTTGAGAAGCAAATTTATCCTTTTTTTTTTTTTTTTTTTTTTTTTTTTTTTTTTTTTTTTTTTTTTTTTTGTTTTT
>JAUZSX010000031.1:330396-344366 GCA_034780655.1 Idiosepius hallami
TATATATAAGGTTTTTGAGTGCTCCCTGGAGTGATTAAGTGAAAAGAAATTAAAAAATGTTGGGAACCAAAATACATTAATTCCTGCACATACACCTCTATTCTTATAAGCATGCATTAGCTATTCAACTAAGATTAGATCTAAGAAAAATCTTTTTTTCATATTCTCAAGTGGTGTTATATTTGAGTTATAAACAATAACCAATATCTCAAAAAAAAAAAAACATGCTGATAGATGGAAAGAGATTAAGTTCCTGTTAATTTTTTTGTAGATGTAAGCAATTACTGAAAATTAGTTTGAAAGTGTTTTTTTAAGTGTTTAACGCGTCATTGACAAATTTTCATAAATGACTAAGTATTTTTCATTGTTTTCAAACTTTACTTAGAATCTCATAGTAAATAGTAAAAACAGAAAACATCTCTTTGATAATATTCTTAAAGTGTCATAATAATCAACAGTAATCAACCAAGTGGCAATTGCTTTAATGCGTTTCTTTACATAAATCAAAAGGATGCTCAAATGGTAAGAGGGTTTGTGTCCTGATTTAGTGTTCACTGAGGGTGACAATTTTGGTCTGTGCAAAGTCAAATAAGAAGTTAAACTAATTTAACCACACACACACAATAGAATTATGTAATTATCCATTGAAAATGTAATGTTTGAAACTGAGAAGCTGTGGGAAGCTTTTTGCTATGATTAAAATGAATTTAAAAATTTGTTGATTGATGTGAAGAAGTATAAAAAAAATTGTGAAAAGTTTGTATTTTACAGATTATTTACAACAACTAAAGCAATAAAATAGGATATTAATATCAATGGGACTGAAAACCTGTTGTTGCATTGGTTTTTTGAAACAAATAAATTAATTTTTTTTATAGATTATTTGAATTTTTATTTGAAAAATTTTGTTTGACTGGTTAACTTTAAATTTAATTAAGAGTTTATCATTAATGAACTACTTGAAAAAAAAAAGGGAAAAAAAAGATGTCAAGTTTTTCATATCACTGCTTTAACAGCAATGCTATTTGGTAAAATTAATATATATAAATATTAGGGGCCAACTCTTGAATTTCACCAAATACGCTTTGTTCATTTAAGTAGGAGAGGCATTAGGATAAGTAAGATGAAAAGAATAGAAGAAAGAAATAATAAATAGAATTGTGAAAATTAAAAATAAAAAAAATGTGAAGAAAAAAAAAAAAGTGAGGAATTTTTTTTTTTAATGATATTGAATAGCCATGTTTTCCTGAATACTACACATGGTAGCGACATTTTCCCCAGCTCCTCCAACCAGTAACTTACCGTGAGATCTGAGGCGAAGACAGGAGGGGAACTCCCCAGAAGAAAGGTAGGTGGGTAGAAAGACGACTGGCCCTCAGGAGAGTTACTTACTGTAACATTTGGACTGTGTGTGAAAACGGGAGGAGAAGTCCCTGGAAGAAATGTAGGTGTGTAAAATGATGGCTGGCTCCCTGGTGTATTCCGCCTCATTGGACTGGGTGGGCTGAAAGCTACAGATCAAGGGAAAAATAGGAAGATAGATAAAGAAGAAAAAATAGAGAAAAGATGAAATAGATAAATGAATATTAAGAAAAAAAGTTGTGTAATGCCTCTCCACCAAAATAATACATTTTTTTATTGAAATTGACAGTATTCCTGATGAGCACTAGAAAAATATTCATTTCCTAATAAACTATAAATTCATTATGAAACCTTCAAGACAAAAAAAATAATTTTTTTCTAGTTCTTCTCTTGTATTCTTCTATATATTTTGAAAGGTAGATTTTGAAATATATATTCCCTGGAAATATTTTAAAAGTTAAAAATTACATTTTTTTTGCTATATGATCATAAATTTTTCTTCTATATAAAGACAGCCCATAATGATTTTACATGTTAAAAGAATTTTAAAATATGATTAATTGTGATATAAAAAGATTAAAAAGATTTCAACTAGTAAAAAACCATTATGCTACTTTGAAAAGGAAACTATATTTTTAAAAAATATTTGAATAATTTGCAAATTAATAGAATGAAGTAAATACTGCCATAAACATCAGTAATATTAAAATTTAAAAAAATGTTTATCCCATAATATCAAAAGGGAAAACCATTTCTATGGAAAAATTACACTTGAAATTCTTAAGATACATCATTTGATTTTAAGTGTCAATTAAAAAAAATACACCGTAATATTGTTTAATGATACATGTATATATTTTACTAATAAATTGACATTTTTGTTGCTTTTTTTTCTTTTGCTTTTTTTTTTTTCTTTTTTCAAATTTTAAACCAATCATTTCCTCTTCAACAAAAGTTATTTGTTTTGACTTTATCAACACCTTAAAATCTCAATGTAATAAGTTAATTGTTTAGAATTACAAACCTTACATGCATTCAGTTTTAGGGATTAACTCCTTTTAAAAATTTATTTGGAAAAAATATACTTTCTTAATGCTGATAAAATGTTATTTATATGTAGCCATGGCTTTAAATTTTATAGACTAATTAGAACTGCAAAATATTGGCTTGATTTTAAAATAAAAAATTAAACTGATTTTTTTTTTCTATCAGCTCAAAAATAAAAATTGAAGCTATTTTCTTTGGATTGGAAAAAAAAACCCATTTATGATAAAAAGTAGATAAAATTGCTTACCGGGAGACAATGGTCGGGATGTGTTTGGTGAGGCATATGGTATTGGACTGGACACTGTTCGTGGACGGACGGTATGACTTTGGCTACTTGACATGTCATGCTGCTTTGACATTTCATTAAAATGTCTACGATTTTTTTTTTTTTGGAAAGAAACAGAGAAAATATATTTAGAATCATACAAGAACATTTTAAATAAAAAATCATTTCTTTTTAAAACAATTTCTTAAATAATATCTAATTTAAATTAGTATTAATGCTTTGTTGAATGAATGAGAGATTTTTAGATCTTTAAGTTGTTTTAATATTTCTTTATGGTACCATTTATTGTAAGAGTAATCTTTAAGATAAATTAATTTTTTGTAACAGAATCTAACTTGATTGTTTTAGAAATCATTAAACAATGGCTTATAAAAGACTTATACAACAAACAATGAATTTAAGATTGATTTTATGTAAAAAAAAAACAAAACAAAACAAAAAACTTTTGTCCCAAAAGCCAGTAAAAAATGTTTGCTCCATTATTTTGTATTAAAATGATGAGTGTTTCTGAGAATGAAGTCTAATCCAAGATCATTACCTCTCATCATCCATTTCAAGACTGGATTCACTTTCAGAGAGATGCCTACACAGGGTTTCCCTTTGTTCCATCTCCATTTGAAGTTTGCGTTGCAACCGAAGATTTTCTTCCCTGATTTGTCTCTCTTCCTGTGCATATTGAGCCATTTTTTCTTCATCTAAAAATATACAAAAATTCAATAAAACAAATCAAATAATTTAACAAATCTGACAGAATTATAAAATGGTTATTTTGGTTTCATATCTGGAGAAAGAATATAATATAGAAAAAATAAAATTCATTTGGAAATATAATAAAGGGGAAGATTAAGAAAATAAAATATTTAGTAACAATCAAATACTTATTATTTACATTAAAATTATCTTAAGGTCATTGAACACTTAAGATCGATACACATAATCTACTTTGTAAAACATTATCAGATTCATTTATTCAGTATAAAGAAAATGTAAAAGTGAACACATTGGGAAATAAAATAAAGCAGTTTTTAAAAGGAATTTTAACATATAAAACATTAACATTAGTGTGACTTAAATACTAGAATTGAGGTTTGGAAATTTCTAGAATGAATCAAAATGAAACTAATAAAATAATTCCATTACAAAAAGTATTTAAGGAAATAATATTACGAGAAATAAATGTCTCTTTAAACTAGAAATTTACTGTTATGGCCAAGTTTATAAGTGAAGATCTAAACTGATAAAATTAATGTCAATCCAATTAAATAAATATTATTCTAATAATAAATAAATATAAAAATTGAAAAAATTAAAAAAAACCAAACAAACAAACTTATAGCTGAGAATTTTAAAATCAAAATTGTAGTTTTCAGAAAAGGGTTATCAATTTTTTATATTATACTGTTATTATTTATATATAATTTTAAAAAAAAAAAAAAAAAAAAAAAAAAAAAATGACTGATGTTAACTATTTTTCAAAGTTGAATTTTTGTTTTTCTGTGGCTAGTCAATAAAATTTGAAATGAATTTAATGTTTTTAAACTTTTTTTTCTCTTAATTTAGTAAGTATTAAGTAAAAATATCACTACATAAAAAAAAACAAAAAAAAAACATGGATTTAACACCTCTCTGAAAAAAACAGATTTAACACCTCTCTGGTATGAACTCCCAATAACGACAAGAAAGTTCGAGAGGGAGATCACTTGAAGATGGACGAAGGGTTTATCGGCCAAAACGTGTAAAAAACAATAAAGATGAGGACAACAGTCCGAAAAATAGTTCTACAAATTATCAAACCTCATCCCAAGGATTACGAAAATCTATAAAAAAAAATCCTAGTGTGAAGAACATTATTGAAAAGCAAAAATTTTTAAAAGCAAGAATTTATAACATACGTTCTGCTTGAGCAGCCTGAAGTTGCTGTTTAAGGCGAGCCACCTCAGCCCGAAGGTGTTCTATGTGTTGGGCAAGGTTATGCGCTGTATCGCCATTATTCATATCACGTGGAGAAGGGGGAGATGAAACGGGTTGATCAAGCTTTTCTTGTAACATCCTAAAATGAAAATTGATACCACTTTATCTTCTTCACCTTTTTGTATGATATAAAACAGAATTCAATTTCAATAAAATCTTTCTTTTTTAAATGAAAGTCATACACTCCATTAAACTTTGGAATTCTAACACAAAATTAAATTGAAATTAGTAAAAACTATTCATAACTATTATTTATTTATTTATTATTAGTCGACCGCAATCGCCCTCACTATCCCGCACAAAACTTCCCTATCAAGTATTGTCGTCCCTAGGTCCTCACTTTTGATGCCTATATCCCTGGAGATGACATCGGGAAATATTAGCTTTTTTGCTCTTGGGTTATCAGAACGTGATTTCCATAAAAAAGATGAGATTACCTCAGTTTTAGAGCGGTAGCAATGGCCAGCAAATTGTACTCTTCAAAAGCCCAGGAGTGCTCAGACACAGGGCAGATTGCCATAGACGTCCGATGATGAAACACAAAAAATAATCAATTAAAAATATCTAAACTTAAAAAGTATGCAGTACAAACTTAAATGTACTTAGCTGCAGTCCAAAGGTCTATATCACTCAAGGTTTTTTTTTCTTTCTTTCTCGGACCTATCATTAGGGTTAAAAAAAAAAAAAAAAAAAGAATAGCTAATGGCAATATTTTCTTAAACTTCATACTATTCTTCCCCATGCCCAAATGTTGCACATTTGGGAATTTAATAACAACAACGCGGTCTTTAATAAAATTATCACTGGTGGCAGTGAATATTGTTGCAGTAAACTAGAAGCTGATTTTGGAACCAATAATTGAAATTGAAGAAGAGAAAAACAATCCAGCATTAAATGACCTAAGTATAAGTAACAATGGTAGTGAAGAAAAGGGTGTGTGCGTCTGAAAGTGGGACTCAGCAAATATAGAAAAGAATGAAAGGTCAGGAAGGGGGGGGGTGTTGAGGAAAGGTCAAAAAGTTGCAGCTATTTTGTTTGGACGCACAAATCCTTTGTTTGAAATTCTTATAAAAATGAAACGAAACAAAGACAACAAAAAGAGAAAAAAAAAAGTCAGGTAGATTGACAGATAAGAGTTAAACGTGTGAGCAGGCAAATAAAAGGTTACTGCCGTCTACCTTGTACAACTAGAGGATTTATGAGGGTGACTTAGTAAAATCACTAATTTTTCAAATCCATATATTTATTGCCCAGCGGGCACTGAAGCTGGAGTATTGGTAAAAGCTCGGGTTCTGGAATTATAATAGGCAAGGTCAAATCCCAGTCAAAACCATTTCATTCACCTTTACCTGCCACGGAAAGATGGGGCACGATAACTTGGGAGAGCAGCTCATCTAGGTGATGGGTAACACTGAATGTAGAAAGGCCGGGTAAGAATTTGTAAAAATGGCCTTGTGCCAAACTTGGGTTGGTGTTCACCAAGTAAATATAACATATTTACGGTTCAGTAATTTGACATGAGTGAATAGTAATATGCGGGAGTTTATCACAGGTGATGGGTTTTCCTACCGATCATGAACATCCATCTTCTAACACAACCATGAGTATGGTCAAATCACATTGGAGACACTCGTTCCCACCAGATCACCAAAGTTAAGCAATGTGCAAAGATGGGTAACCACTTTGGAATATCAGGTACTGTACCATTCTGGTTGGCGGTTCGTGGCATGGTCAGCATTTGAACAGAAACAGCTTCTTTCTCCCCTCTCCCTTACAATGTCTGACCTTGTAAGCTGAGAACGTCTGCAATTAGAGTTACCCCCTTGGGTGAAGACTGGGAGTCTTAGACCATCTGACATTGTGAAAACTCTATAACAACAGGAAGACTGATCCAAGATCAAACAGGTGAGGAGAGGTCTTCTTAAAACTCTATAACAACAGGAAGACTGATTCAAGCTCGAATGGGAGAGGAAAAGTCTTCCTAAAACTCTATAACAACATGAAGGCCTGATCCAAGCCCGAACAGGTGAGGAGAGGTCTTTCTGCTCAAAAACACCACACAACCATCAAGATTAGCCTTTGTCACAACAGGGTTGTCTTTTAATGTTAAGTTCCTCAGTTATTCTCAAAGTAGGAAATTTCAATTCCTTTCATTTTTTTCTGCTAAGAATGTCGTTTCCTTATCTTTATCAGTTAATTGGTGGTCACCAACTAAACACTCAATACATAGATAGGAAATTTAAGGTACCTCTTTATGTAGATATTTTTATCTTGTTGAAAACTTGATGACTGTACCATTCTTAATCCTACCTATCAGAACAGAACCTACCATAAAAATTGTGTTTTTTTTTATTCAAAATATAAAAAAAAATATGTTTATCCCTAATTAGTGTTGGTGTGACACCCCTCCACTCAATAGTGGAAGGTCTTTGGGTACTTCCAGTAACACTCGACTGGCAGCTATTTAGTCAGAGGCGATTTCCAGTTTAGTGAGTCAAGCCAACAAACCATAACAATTAGATAAAGCTGAAGTTTGTTTATAGGAAATTTATTTTTCTTTTTAGATTATCATAACAAGTCCATATAACATTAGTAATCTAATAATTAAAAAAAAGAAACAAAAAAGATCAAATATTGATAATATATTATCAACCTTTTCTCCGCCTCTAATTTGTCCATCCGTTTCCACAGCCTATTCACCAATGATTCTTGTTCTTGTTCAAGGGCGTTTTCCAATTCAACTTTTTCCCTTCGCAGCTGAAAGAAAGAATCATTAAAAAGTGATTAACAAATAACAAAACTGCAATAAAACAGATTTTGAAGTCAATAAATGGAATTCTTTTAAACAAAATTTTAGGCTGGTTTAAAAAAAAAAAACAAAAAAAAAACAAAAGAAGAGTTAATGTAAAGTAAATGCAGTAGATTGTCAAGGCCTGACTTATAGATTTCTTTATTTATAGATTTATCTATAATTATAGATTTAACTTTTGGCAAAATATTTGTGAGATTTTCTATATCAATGATTTTTTTTTAAATTCCAGCCTAGTAATATATACTCTTTGTTTAATTTCATTTTTTCTGTCTGATTTATGTGTCTCTTTCTTAAATATATATTTATTTACAGTCTTATTAACTTATTTAAATTACATTTAAAACAAAGAAAAAAATAGGGGTGATCAAAATACAATAGACTTAGTAAAGTATCCTAAGAAAATTAGTTTCAAAATATATAGTTATCAAAGTCTATGTTCAATATCTTTCTAGCGTTTCAGTAAATTGTTTTCCTAATTGAAAATGAATAATAAAAAAATAATTTGAAGCAGCAGCACAAAACATTTTATAATTTATTTTCTTTTGTTTTTAATTAAAAGAAAGAAAGTACAATTGATACATGAAACATTGATTACAGAAAACATGGACTAAATTATTTTGTTGCATCAATCATTTTTATAGGTTAACATTAAATTGAATAATTGCTCTCCTAAACAACCTTAGTTATCTTTATTAGTTTTTGAATGGATTGATATCTCTTTGTGAACACATAACTTTATATAAAAAGATTTTAGTTGAATGATAAAAGCATTTTAACATCTTTGTCTAAGATCTCATAATCATTAACCGCACCGATTTAGTTTCCTAAAAATACATTAAAATCTTTTATTAACCATAAAAAATCAAATTCTGATGTATTTAGGACCCTAAGAAAACTTGATAAACAACTTAGCAGTTATATAAGATTGTAAGTACAAATAAAGTACAGTTTTTTTGAATATCTAATATAAAAATCCACACTTATCTACCAATACTGGTAAATGTATTTAGCCTGTCACAAATATTAAGTCTTAAAATCTAGTTAAAATATTCAACTTTACATGTAAATATTATAATGGAAAAAAGAGAGGATGGGCTATCTCAAAGTATAAATGTAATAAAATATCTTTGAAATCATTCAGACATTGAAATAATTTCCATGCAAAATAAATTAGAAATAGGTCTGTAATATGCCCATCTGGTTAAACCCAATATGAGGCATTATTGTATTTATTAGTAGAAAAATGCCTCGTGCAAAATTAAGATATAAGCTAAAAAAAGATATTTTCTTATATTATTAAAGATTAGGAAAAGAAAATTTGTTTTAATTAAATAAAATGAAAAAAAAGACTAATATTGTCAAAAAGAATCAAGTTAATTTAAACAACTGATCATGAACATTTTTCTTTTGCGGTACCTTTTTAAGATGGCAAACAAAACTCAAAAAGGTCTGGCTTTTAGTTCTTTAATTGCACAAATAACAGTAATTTTTTAACCACTTTTCTGGGTTTTTTGGGGGGATCTTTATGCCTAGGCCATAATTTCAAATCTTTGTGTGTAGGCCATTATTTCAAAAAGCCTTTTTTCGAAGTAGAAAGGTTTTTTTGATTGATTCTTAAACTAGAGTGTTATAAAACGAAATATTTCTATGGTAAAAAGAAGAGAGTTTTGTTATGGGATTTTTTGTTGACTCAAAAATGATAATGCTTGGGAAAAAAAAGTTTGTTGTTTTTAAGTGAGTGAGTGAGAGAAAGTTAATTTGAATGTGTTTAAAAAACTTTGTTAATTATGAACCAAGTTGAATTGCAATTAATTCAAGAGAAAACTCATTAAACTTGTTCTAAAAAGGTTAAATACCTTCATCAAGAGAGATATTGTGGTATTTAAAAATTTTACAAGATTTTAGCATAAAATACTTACGGTCTTAAAGATTGACAAATTTGACTAAAACTCTTTACTTTTATATGGAATAGTTATATTATTTCTACTTGTAAATGATTGGTTGGGGAAGTAATTAAAAAATTAACTGATACATTGTTTTAGGTCTTAAAAATAAATTTTACAGAAATAATAGATTTGACTAAGATTAACATCTAATTAAAAAAAAGAAAATGATTAAAAAGAAATTCAATAAAAACTCACTCTTCTTAAAAACACTCTCTTATTTATTAAAAGCCAAGTCTTTGATTTGTTTTATCAACATTCTTCAAAATATTCATTTTCATTAATCTCAACCAAGAGAAAATAAATACCTGTTCCAATGTTGCTTGTTTTGCCAATGTATCAGCTTCTAATTTTTCAATCTTTCTCATCAATTTATTTACTTGATATTCTTGTTCTTTTTCCAATGTCTGCTCTAATTCCACTTTTTCTTGACGTAACTAAAAACAATAAAATAAGTTCATACGAGATTATCATAGAAATAAAAACAATTTCAGTTGCCAAACTAGGAAATGCTGATAAACTAGGGTGATATTTTTATCGTGGTGATATTATATACATCATATACAGGCTCTGGAATCATAGTCCATGTCAAAACCATTGCATTTATCTTAAAAAAAAAATAAAATTAAAAAAAAAAGGCTTGTGCCAAACATGGTTGGTACTGCTCACCAAGTAAATATAATATACCTTAATAAAAAAACACTTTAAAATGAGACTAGAAAAAATGTGATTATATGTGGAAATTTCAATGAAAATTGTGTTGTATAATTAGCTTGTTATATGTGCATGAGTGCGTACTTTGGCAGCAAGTCATTAAGAAAACAGGTCTTGTTGAATGTCAGCGACATGTTTAATCGAAAGCTCTTTAAAAGAATCCTTTCCAATTAAGCATTTTGAAACAAATAACAGTAACAATAAGAATGAGGACAATAGTCCGAATAATACTGGTAAAAATAATGTAATTTTATTGTGGAATCAATATTCATTTTTCAAATAAAGATTTATCATTTTAAGATTTATAAAAAAAAAATGTTTTTTTTTTTTCTTAAAGATCATTCAAGAGTTGCAGTATATCAATAGGTTTTATCTCTATCTTCTCATGGGTTTTATTCATTTACTTATTTTTTAATACATCCAAAATTTTCTATTGAATTTATATTATAAGCTAGCTTCATTATCAAACACTCCTTTGAACAAGTATTTCTTTATCAAATAATTCAGGAGTCAATAGGTCAAAAACATCTATTGTTTTTTCTGCTTAAATTTTTTTATCAATATTTAAATGTTCTACAGGATTTAGGGTATAGCAATTGATGGATTAGCTTTACAATAAATAAATCCAGGTCAGTTGTATAATGTTGGATATTGCAATTTAATAGTTTGTGGACAATTATAAGTTTGTAAAGATGATTTATATGTAATAAGTACATTTGGGACTGATGCTTGTGAAAACTTCAAAATCCACATTCCCTGACTCCAAATTTATGCTAAAAAATCTAAGCCATAAACAACTAAATCATACCTAATGTAATGGGGGAGTAAAAATAGATTTTTAGTTTTTAAAACAATTACCAAAAGATCAGTGAATAATCTACTTTATTTTAATGAACATTTCAGCTCTTTACATCTTAAGGAATTGATTTTAATATAAGTTGTTTTGTAAATTCTCGGGATTTGATTATATATATATATATATATATATATATATACACACACACACACGCACACACATATATATAAAAGGGCGGCGGAGTTAATCTGATGCAAATTGATAAAAATCATATTTAGTTTAAAATTTAAATGCAATCCTGATGTCTGCATCAAAATCTATAAACAAATATAAATATAATTAAACAATCTTTTTTTGTTAATTAAAAACTGTGTGATTTAATAATCCTAATTAATCCAATTAAAATTAGAGGTTTTGATATTTTAATGAATGTACTAAAAATTATTTTATTTTCTTATTTATGGAATACTACTGAGTCAAGTAAGAAAATTGCCCCTCCCCCTTTTTTCTTTGAAATACTTGAATGTTGCACTTTATTTTAATAGGATTTAATTTCAAGATAGATTAATGACTTATAATAATTGGCATTATTAAATCTTAATTTCATTTATCAAAAAAACAAAAAAAACTTAAAAACTATTTGAAAACAAAAAATTAGTTTTGCCTTTAAGAAAAATATGTTAACAAAACATTAAAACTAAACTCAAACTATTATTTTCTTTTTAATTATTGTTGTTTTCATTTTTTTCAAAGTTAAAAATAAATTATTCCTAAATTGCTCTATCAACAAACAATTTTAGTTGTAGCCTAGCACTGTTTTAATGATTTATAAAAACAATACAATATAACAAATTCCCACAAGAAATATAATGTTCATGTCACCATAACTTTTTTCACTTAACAGTAACAACAAGTTTTCAAGCTAAGAAAAAAAAATGTATATATATATATATATATATATATATATATATATATATATATATATATTACAATGTTTCATCCAAGTTTTTTTTTCTTTTTCTTTTTTTTCTTTGAATGGAATAAAATCAATTTTTTTTTATAACCTACCACAATTTTTTCACAAAATAAAAAAGAAATTACAAAAGAAAAACAAAATTATCCAAGGTGGAAATAGAATCCTGTAAAAATTTAAGCCCTTAATTTTCTTTCTAAATTCTGTGTTAAAACATAAAACTGTAATAGTCATACCTTGTTATATTCAGAGCCAGATAATTATGTGGGTCCAACTGCTACTAATAGATAAAAATCAAACTGTTGGCTCTGATATAAACCAACACTATTTACCTGCATAAGCTTTCTAGAGAGATCATTGGTTAAGTACTCTTCCTCCTGTTCATAGTTCATTGCCAAGGCTTCTTTCTCTTTTCTCAATGACTGAATCTTTTTCAGTAATGTGTTACAAATGAACTCTTCCTCTTGTTCGGCACGAGCTTGCTGCAAAAAAGCAAAGAAAAAAGATCAAAATAAAATTATATTGTATTTATAAAAGAGGGGAAAGAAAAGTTGTTTAAATTAATAAAACAAAAGTGGATCTTTATAAACCCAGAAAGAGATTTTAAAAAGGTTTTAATTTTACAGTTTTGAAAATAGTAAATACAACAAAAAAGTGAAAGCTCTGTATTTATCTTTTTAGAAAAAATTATTTTGAATTAAATAATTTATATCACTTTTTAAACAGATTCATTAAAAAATTTATGATATACGACAATCATATTCAAAAACCCATCAGGTTTGCTGACTATTTAGAGAGTACTTTACATTGACTTGGTTGAGCACAAAACAAAGTTAAGCACAAGGCCTATTTATTATTTATATTCCTGGGCTTTTGTAATCAGTGTTACCTTTCACCTAGATGAGTTACTCTCCCAAGTTAACAAGCCCCATCTACCTAAGGCAACTTAAGGTAAATGTGCAATGGTTTTGACTGGCATTTGAACTTATGTAATACATTTCCAGAGACCAAGCTTTTACTAATGATCCACCTTTACTGCCCAAATTATATTTGTCCTTATCTTTATTGTTACACAAAGTTTCAACTCATGTAATTTCTGAAATCCAAGTATTTCTGGTCAAATTTTGGTAATATTTTATGTGAAACTTCCAATTGAATCCCTTACTGAATTCAGTGGAGTTCTCATTCTATTAACCATGTAAAAGATTTAAACTATATTACATATTCTTTACACTTGTTATGCTTAACAGGTCAAGAATAATCTATACCCTTTGTTTTAAATTTTATAAAAGACCCAGACTTTAATGGAGAATGTATCAATATCAATAAGTAACACAAGATACCATACAAAATGTGTAAGGATAATAGCCCAAAATGCGTTAAATTATTTCAGTCTAGTATAAAAAAAAAAAAAAAAAAAAAAAAATTGCTATTATTATCTTGCGGTCAAGTTGTGTTGGAGACACCGGTTCCCGACAGATTACCAAAGTTAAGCAATGTTGAACCTGGTCAGCAAGTTACATGGGTGACCATTTAAAAATACCAAGCACTGTACGAGGTCAAGTAACAAACCTACATGCAGTGTGCCTGCTACTCCTTTCGGAGAAACTAATTATTACACTATGCACATCATCGTGCGATAAGATATTATGATGAATTGCTTAAATACAATTTTTTCTGAGCAATGTTAAAAATTTCCAAATGAGAATCAATTTATGATTTTTAAAGAGAGTCTTATTTTGAATCATAAAGTATTAAATGCCAAGTTAATATTGTTAGAAACACAACATTTTGGATTAGGTACATTTCAGTGTTGTTTTTTTTCTAAAACTAGAACCTTCTTGAATTGGTAACACAACTGCCCATTCAAATCAGAGAGACAGATTGTTTTCACTTCTTTCAATACAGATTGCAGGTTTAATCTTTTATAACTCTGAGCAAACATTTTTAGTTTTCTTAAAATAACTCAAGTAAAGCTAAAGATTGGCTGATTTGGCAAGCCTAAATAAACAATCACTAAAATTCATTTAAAAAAAAAAAAAAAAAAAAAAAAAAAAAAAAAAAAG
>JAUZSX010000031.1:351169-372717 GCA_034780655.1 Idiosepius hallami
ATAAACCAATTCATGGGTATTTCAAGTGTTGCATTCGGATTTACAAGTTAAAGGTTATCACAATTTCATGAATTGGAGTGACAGAAGAGAGAAAAAAAAAAACCAAAAAAACTACCTTAGCTTTTCTTCCAACCAAAGTGATCTTTGATGTACAAGCAGCATGTGCACGAGACGCTTCAGATTGCTGAAAGAAAGAAAAAAAAACAAATTATGAGAAGAAACATGTAACAGAAGAATTATTACAATGGAAAATTAAGAAAAATAAAGTTGCCCAAATCTGAAAAAATAAAGGATTAAAATGGTTTTTAGAGAAAAAAAATAGATCTTAGTTTACAAAGACATTCATTTAATTCTCTTTATTAGAGGAATGCAAAGTAGAATTTGATATCTTTGCAAATGTTCTTGTGAGAAGAACAACTTCCTCAAATCAACAGCATACACTTATCTACTACACATGCTTCATCACTGATATTGAGCACTTAAACTTAAAATATGGCCAAAAGTTTCTTCATAGATCACTGTATAATTTGTAATTTGCTTGAAGCATCATGTAATGGTTAAGAATTGAGTATTAATAAGGATCAATTACACACACACACATATATATATATATATATCTACTTTGCAATACAGCAAACAACATTTATACACACACACACATATATATATACTTTGCAATACAGCAAACAACATTTATACACACACATATATATATACTATAATTATTGTAATTTTACTCCATTTATAATTCATTTATTTATTCTGATCTTCACACTTTTTATGTTCATTTTTTTAATTGATGAATTAATTACCTATTTTTTTATATATATATATATATATATATATATATATACACACACACCAAAGAATAGAGTAAAATTCCTTATAAAGTGTTACTCACGGATAGGCTGCCATAGTGGCTAACTTGACATAAATGTCTTTATTCACTTTGTCGATACAAGTAAAGTACTGTGGTGGAGGTAACTTGAATTTTGTGCAAAACTGGGCAGGGGTCATCTCAAAATCCTGCTTTATTTCTTGGTGTTCAGATTTACAAGCCACAAATAACGTGGGAATCCTTGTATCTACAAAATAACGCTGAAAGAGAAAAACAGAAAAAAAATTATCATTTTGATTTTACAGAACACTTGAGATAAGACTTGAAAATTCCAAAACTCTAAACTCCTATCTTGATGATCAATATAAGGAATTTCATAAGAAATAGATTTTTCTTTCAATCTTAGAAGAAAAAGTTATAAATAGGGCAGTGATAATATGCTTTTACTAAAGATTATTCTTTACTTTACTATTTTATCATCTATTTTAATTCTTTACTTATTAGTAGGGCTGTGACAACATACTTTTAATAAATATATTCTTGTCACAGCCTCAATAACTACGGATCTTACAAGCATATTCTTTATTAAAAAAATACAAGTGGATAGTTACACTGCCGAGTGTCCTAGATGGCAGATCCTAGACCAATATCCTCATGGTAAATTGAGAGTGATTTTCGTTTAATATAGGTTTTTCCCATTTATTATAGGCTTTAACAAACCATTTAAATAACAATTGAAATTAGCCTTTTTAGTAGAGACTTGGCCTTTGGAGGAGGCAATCCGGGTTCAAACAGAGATAGAGTTTGTTTTTTTTTATAATAAATTTTTTTTATAATTAAAATATTGAATCATTTTTATTGAAAAATATAGAAATGTGAATTTTTATTTAACATTTCAATTGGTTTCAATTTTTGTCGAATAATCTGGCCACTCAACAAATTTCACTGTTTTTCGAAGAGACATGTATTTTTTTATATTGATTATTTTTTTTAATAATTGAAATATTTAAATATGTAAATTTCACCGTTTTGAGGGGATATGCAATTTTTATATAATATTTTAATTAGTTTTAATTAGTTTCAATTCATTTTAATAATCTGGCTTTCCATTTTTTAAAAATTTCACTTTTTCAAGGGAACATGTATTTTTTTTAAATAATTTATTTTTTTTAATAATTAAAATAAAATATTTAAATCTGTCAAAAGAAATTTTCTTTTAATAATTTTTTTTAATCAAAAAATATTAAATTTGTGAAATTTCACGTAAAAGAGCAAACAGTGGTTACTTCCTTTGTCAAAAAACTGTGATTATAAACAGCCTAAAAGAATATTGTCATAGCCTTAGTTGTTATAAATCTTTTAAAGTTTCTAACAAATAAATTTCTTCATCAAAAGATTATTTCTTTTTTTATAAATTTATGTTATGTTTGTTGTTAAGTTCTTCTTGGCTTTGAAGCACAACCTTTCTTTTTAAAAAAAAAAAATTAAACTAACAGCCCTAAAAGCATTATTAGCAAAAGTTAATCTACTTTTATAATTGTTCTTTATAGATATGGGCTATAAATATTTTTTATCAATAAATGAACAGCAATTTTTGGTCTTCTTAAGTCAAGATTATTCTTTAATTCTGTCAGAATAATTTTTTCTATAAAAAAAAAAGTTGTCTTTTTCAGAATTGATTAACCAAAAATAGTGAACGCATATTCTCTACCAAACCCCACTCAAAACCATTGTATTCACCTTTAGCAGCCTCGGGCAGATGGGGCTTGTTAACTCAAGAGATCAGTTCATCTAGGTGAAGGGTAAAACAGAATGTAGAAGCCCGGGTAAGAGTACGTAAAAATGGCCTTTGTTCAAAACTTGGGTTTGTGCTCACCAAGTAAATATAATATTGTATAGTGTATGCATGTAAATCACACACTTTTAGATTTGTTGTCTCAAAAATTTACATGCTTTTTATTTCTTTTTAAAACTTTTGAGAAGTTGAATATTCAGCCACAAAGTGTAAGGAAAGAGTAAAACAGAAACATCCAACGATTTTGAAATAAAGTTTTGATGGTATCATGAATTTGATTACAAAAAAATGAAACTTTGATCTTACCAAGAACATCTTAGCCACATATTCAAAGGATCTAGGATTGGTGACATCATAAATAAGGCAGGCTACATCACAGTTAATTTCGGTTGGGGTCAACATGTCACCAAGTGACACATCCACCTCGTGAAGCTGAAGAAAATTTAAAAGAAAGAGAAAATGAATAGTGATGCATTTAAAACAAGCTTTCTCAGAAGAAAATTAAGGATGCTATCATTATTTTAAACTGAAAAATGTCTTTTGATAAACACATATCAATTCCTTATTAACTCTTTACCCTAATACCATCTACTACAGCAGCCTTTTGTGGCAACATATATAACCTCCCAATAATTCCTATTTTATTCACTAATAAACTTTTTTTTGAGTGTTGACACCATTTATGAATGCTTTATTTTTTGGGCCCCTTCTCTTCTAAATTCTCCAATATTTTCTGATGAATCAGGGAAGAAACCAGTCACAACTTCTATTTTACTAGTTTAGTACTTTTTAATAGTTTAATTCCCTCCACAAAATTTTTCTTCCTCTCTTGTTTCTACTATTTTTGCATTCCTTGCATTTGGATTTTCGTGTGTTCCCAATTTTTAAGTATGACACCTGATCGCAAAACACATTATCTTTATCTAGCAATATTTAGGTTTTGTACCACCAAAAAAATTTTATGAATTATAATATTCGTATGCAGATGCAGTGATGACTCTCTGTATATAAAAAGGTTGTTTAGCGAACAAAGGGGCAGTCAGTTGGAGAATCCTTGAGCACCGGCTCAAAGTTTGTGTTTTTTGCGCTGTTAGCTCTGTTGGAGTGACATTTACGTGTTTGTTGCCTTTGCTGTATAAAGGTTGCTGTTTCTATTTTTTACTGGGGGACTGTCTTTGAATCCTTCATATACTTAATTAATGATACATGCAGAACATACAAAAATGTAAAATAAAAAATACACAAAATGTAAAATTGTCTTTATTATAATTACAATAAGCAAGGGTGTCATTAAAACTATTTCATGGAGATAGTAATCTCCATCCACAGATTATTAAAATCTTGTGAGCCCAAGATTTGGTAAGCAGTCCTGGTTTAAATGAACACACAAACACATATCTATCTAGAATTGGTTATTACAAACAGTCTTTTTGTTTTGAAAAAAAAAAAAAGAAAAAAGTCACCAAATGATGTTGATGATAACCAATTTAAAAGAAAAAAAAAACTATCACTAATATTGAAGCACTCACTACTTGTAAATAGAATAAACCTACTTCACAATATATATATATATATATATATATATACACACACACACTAGAAATATTGCCCGGGTTTGCCTGGTACCAGGGACTTGCCAATATTTTTTTTTTCAAAAACGCTTTATGTTTGAAAATGAATTATTTTTTTCTTAATTTTCAAAAACACTTCTCCGTTATTTATTTGTTTATTTTTAATTCAAAAACAGTTCTTGGTATCTTCTCAGTTTAAAAAAAACAAGAATCACCACTTCTAAAATGATCAATGGTCAAGTTGCATTGTAGACACCAGTTTTCATCAGATCAGCAAAGTTAAGCAATGTTGAGCCTGGCCAGTAGTTAGATGAATGACCATTTATGACTACCAGTGTTCACAGTTTAATTTCATATTTTCTTCTGGAAATATAGCAACTACTTGATCTAGCCACATGCATGCCTAAATGTAGAACTCGTTCAAACGCAACGAATAGAAGTTTAATTGTGTGTGTGTGTATATATATATATATATTTATATATATACACACACAAATATTGTAAACCTATTTAAAGGAATTATTAGAAAAATAAAAAGTTAGAATGTGAATAGATTCCTTTTTTTTTCTCTCCAATTCATATCAACATCCAGAACAAATACCCACACAAAATGAAAATAATTCAAACGATAGATAAATAGGATATATCTTACCAGCAGATATTTTTCTTGTCCATAAACTTGGACAGTATTAATTGTAAATGAAGAAAAATGTTCTTTGTTGATCGTAGCCATATAACGTAAATTGCGACCCAAATGACCTTGTAAGAATGAAGTCTAAAGAATAAAAACAGAAATTAATTTTTTAAAAAATTTCCTAACTGGAATAGTCTAGAAAAAAATATTTTAATAAAATATAGATTTTCCTTTCACAGGCGAATCTAATAATATTGGGTAATAATTCATATCAATTTGTAAATTTTTAAAAATACAAACTTTTTTTTTCTAATTGGTTTAAAAATTTTCCAAATAAGTTATTTTCTTAAATTTTACCTTTTCTTCTGGAAAGGCAAAAAATAAAATAACTGGTTTGAATGTTAGTTATTTAAATCAATGAGTAAAAAAAAAAAATATTTTGCAATAAATTATAATTTTTAATTTCTTTTGATATAACATTTTTCTATTTTTCCTTTTTAACAGGTATTTTTGTTTTGGGGTCTATCATTTTTATTTAGTCTACAATTTGGCTAAATGTTTTCAGTCATCTACAACCATCCTCAGGTTGGTATTCCATTTCTGTTTTTCTAACAGTAATTGTTTCAAGTTGATTTGGTACTTATACATTTCGGGTTGTGATACCATTCTTGGTTTTATTTTGATTGTGAAAGTGATATTAAAAATCTATCATTATTATTAAAATATTTGAAGGGTTTGGTGGCTGATAAGGTTGGCTTTCTATTTGTTGAAGTCTTTAAGTATTGCATTTGTAGAATATTTTTGTATTGATTAAAATTTGTTTATATTAAGCAAGTGTTGTTTTTATGTTGGTATATGGTTGCTTGATGCGCTTACAGTTGGTGCCAGAGTTGTTCTAATGTGATATTAGCCTTCTAACTTATGTTGGAGGAAAAAAAAAGAAAATATATAGAGGAGGCATACTTACTTTTCCAGATAATTTACTACCAATAACATAACACTGGAATACATTCCTTGAAGTCTGTTTTTTCTCTAAATCAATTTTTTTATCTCTTGTGACTAGAATGAAAATATTTTAAATTAAATTGTCATGTAACTTATATGCATATATAATTATATCAAATACACTTAAAAATTAGGGACAATTGAACAAAATCCTAATACTAAGATTCATTAAAAAATATTCTAAAAATATTTTGAAATTTTAATGCGATTTTTCATTAAATAATTTTTAGACGAACTCTTTTCCATGAAAATTATTCAATCATTAAAAATGTTTTTAAGCAATGTATTTCTGAAAAAAACAAAAACTAGAGAGTTGTGCATAAAATTACTAAAGGTCAGTTTTAAAAAATTCTAATTTTTTTTTTGTATTTGGCCAGCAATATATTTATCTATGGTAATAAGGCAGCAACCGGGGGCATTGGTAAAAGCTTAGGTTCTGGAATAATATTACGCCAGTTCAAATCCCAGTCAAAACCTTTACTTTCACTTAAACTTCCCCAGGCGGATGGGGCCTGTTAAATTGGGAGAATAACCCATCTAGGTGAAAGGTATCACTGAATTAAAAAAACAAGGTATATAGAGCACGTAGAAACGGCCTTGTGTCTAACTTGGTTTGGTGCTCGACCAAGTAAATATGATATTTAAACAATGCTAACAAAGTATAGGCATAAGGAATGTTTTAAATCTTCATGCTCAAACCCAATAATTGATCACTACTTTAATCAGTAAATTTTAAAGTAATCAATCGCAAATGTGGAATAGCGAAAAAAAGGACCAGAAAAGCATTTGAAACTAATGTTATTTTGCTCTGGTTTTTCAATATGTAATCAAATAAGGGGAAAGTATTTTTTTTTCTTTTTTTTTTTTTTAAATACTTTGCTTTTATTCAATGAAACATTCAAGTTTCATTTTACAATATTTATTTGAATTAAAAATTATATTCAAATCTGTTTTTTTTCTTTTTATTGATTTCAATCTCTTTATTTAAAGCACTATCCTAAAACTAAAACAAACTTTTGATTAAATTATGACTCAATTTAACTAAAAAGTATTAGCACTACTTAATTCAGTGCATCTGATCCAATTAAAAAATTAGTTGAAAAACAAAAATAGTTTTTCTTTTTAAGTTCCAGAGTTCTTTGATCAATATAAGATCTGTACAATAGAAACAATAGTCCCATTCCCAAACCAGAAACTCTCATTTTTCCCCCATGAAGTTTAGATCCTTTAATGCACTTGCTCGGTTTTCTAAGTTCAGTTATTATAAATTTTGCAGAAATTCCTGACAATGGACAAATTGAGGAAGGAATTTAAAAAGAAAAAAAAAAGATACCTTGAATAGCTGAGAGCTGGTTGTCAAAATAATAATGGTAACCTAAATATGCAAGGTATTCTATAGTACGTGGATGATCCAATAATGTAGTTAGCCTAAAACAACAAACAAAAAAATAGAAACACATTTTATAGATTTAAAATTTTTATTTTTTAAGTAAATATATATATAAACAAAAAATTTTCGGTCTGAAATAAATTCTTTTTAACTTGCCAACATTTTTAAAAATAAAATATTCAATGGATATTTGTATAGAATTAAGAATAATGAAAACTAATTACAACAAACAATTAAATTACATACGTTTCAATTAAATTTAAAATCCACTTCATTAGAAGTAATTCAATTAAAAATTTCAAAAGTCAATAAAAAAAATAATTTTTTTTATAAAAATGAAACTTTTGGTCAATAATAAAAAGCAAAACTTACGTCCACTGTGCAAGGTAACCACTGAGATTAATCCAGTTACCACTGTTTGTACAAACAGTGTTATTAACATCAGGACCCCAAGGATTAACAGGACTAGTGCTGAACAAATTTTGCATTTCAGTTGGGGATAAGCTGCCATCTTTGTCCTATGAAAAAAAAAAACAAAAAAAAACATAGGATTTACAGAATAAGAATTCAAAATATATATTTTGATAAAAGAACAGATTTTATTTTACTTGCCTTATTTCCACACACTCTATTCTTAATATTATAAAGTAAAACTAAAAATATTTCTTGACACCTACTTTTATATATGGAAAATATGCTCTAAATTGAAAGTTGGTTTAATAGTTTTTTTCAATAAAATATATTTACAGTTAGACAGTAATAAAGACACATATTAAGAAACATAAGGGGAAGTCCATTTGAAATTTGGAATCGTAATCTTTGCGGTTACTTTTGCATTCATATTTTGACTAAAACCCTTGAAAAGGTATAAATTCTAACATTTCCTCCAGTTATGAGTTAAATAGTACACATTGTTATTAAGAAATAGTACATGTGAAGAAAAAAAATTCATTTATAAAAAAAACTATAGTTCTCTGTAGTGAATGACCTAAAAAGTTGATATGCAGTAAAACAAACAAAAAATCAATTTTCTATTCTTTTGAGAATTATTTCAAAAAACAAAGAATCTAATTTTTTTAGAATATTCATGAGAAAAAAAAACAATCTTAAATTGGTTTCATATTATATATTAATAAAATATGGTCAAATCTATTTAAAAATGTTATACTCACTTCATCATACTTTTCGAAAATAGTTACAAGGAATTCATATCCTTGAGGTGTAAGCTCAGTTGTACAGCCAATTGGGACTGGGATTCTATTCAAGAGAAATGAACAGAATTTATAATTTGTTCAGATATTAAAAAGCATTACGAATCAATTTAATAACCTATAGTCTATTAATTATTATCTATCTATCTATCTAGATAGATAGATAGATAAATAGATACAGATTGCAAAAAATAAGACAAGGGATTAAAGAAACGTGTGTGTGTGTATGTGTGAAAATAATGATAATAAAAAAATCAATTCTTAAACTATAAAATGTCTAATGATCTAAATTTATGGTTGCAAATTTTAGGAATAATCTCAATTTCTGATTGGTTGATTGGTTAATTGATGTATTGTTCAATTTATTAGCCTATCAACAGCTGTATGGTCTTTTAAGGGCAAGCAACAATTTTTGAAATTAAATTAGAATTACACAATTTAGAAAAGCGGATGTATTGATAGATGGATATTAATTAAATTCAATTCATTTTATTCTCCAAGTATTGTATCATCTTCATCATAATTGTCCTGAAGATGTCTATGAAATTAAAAAAATAACTTACTTTGGAGATAGAAATTCTTTTGTCAGCATCAGGTTATCATCATAACCAAATGTTCTAAGAACAGTCCATGTTGTTTCATGTCGGCCTCGTTGAATAAATAGAGTGTGAAGAAACAAGAATCCTAAGAAAAAGGGAAGAAAGAAAAATAAAAACATTTTGTTTTGCTTTTTTTCTTTCATTTCTATCTTCAATATGTGAATGAAATTTCTACAAGTCAAAATGAAATATTCAAATAAATGATGTAGGATTAGAATGAAAGGGCCAAGTACGAATGGGGGAAAAAAAGTAAATATGAATTTCAGTTAAAAAGTCAAGATGACATTTGGCTGTAGCCTCCTGTTAAAGGGTCACAATATGGATATAGAGAGTTGGGTTATATGTACAAACGATTAAACTCAAAGAGAATGTCTGGCTTACATAGAGCCAAGACAAGTCCATTATGTCAATGGCTTAGGGGTATAAACTACCCCAGAACACATTTTAAATTATCAAACCTTGTTAAACTGGTTAAAAAGGAACAAAACAAAAAACTACAAAGAAACAAAAAAAAATTAACACAAAAAAATGGTCCCAATTATTTGTGTGGTTTTTTAATGTTATGAAGATTTATAGAATAAATTATTCTAAAAATAAAAAAATTGTATTTCTATTTATGACGTTTCAGAAATTATTTTTTGGAAGATGCTACTTGACTTGTTCATTTTCATTAAATTATCCAAATGAAAAAACAGCAAAATTTTACAAACCTTTTAATGTGAGAGAATCATTTACAATTCCATCATTTATGTTTCTTTTTACAATGGCTTTTACATCTTCTAAAGCTTGTGGATGGAGAGGTGCATTAAAACACTTCCTCTGTTTAAAAAAAAAAAAATTAATTTCATACTGGAGTATATATGTATACTACAATAAGTTATAAGATTTATCAAAAACAGTACAAATATTTTGCAATCCAAGGGTTGGCAATTATTTTGGCTAGAGGGCCGCATAGTCATGAGAAAAGGCAGTGGAGGACCACATTAATGCATCCATTAATAAGCATGAGGTTTGAAAAATGTAATAAAAGTATTAAATTTAACAGAAAAATCAAATAATTAAGTTATTATGGTTGTATTCTGAAAAGTATACTAATTTTATCATTCAATGAGACAAATGCGTACTAGCGTGGAGATTGGCTAACACATAAGGCATTTTGTTGAAACTAATAAAATGTCGCGGGCTGCACATAACATGTGCCCAGGCCTGTTGTAATCTATGTATGATTTTCTTTTGAATATTATCCTCATTTTCTTTCTTTTTTATACTAATAATTTTCAATCACACACATATATGTATATATCAAGGAATTTAAATTTTCTTTTTTTTTTCTTTTAATAAAAACTTACTTGGAAAAGATTAACTTCAAAATCATTCAATAAATTGTCATTGTCCATATCACAAATCTGAAATTGGAACAAAAAAAAATTCACAATTTTTTAAATAAAAACAAATTTTATGAAATTTTGATTACAAAAATAATTATAAGATTTTGGCTTATTTTCAGCTAAAATTGCAGAAATGATTTATAAGTAGTTGACTTGAATTTGGGTTTTAACTATCTACCAAACTGGCACCAACCCATTTTTGTCGTATTCATTTTTTTCTAATTTACCAATTCATTGTTAGGGTTTACAACATATCAACTCCTGAGAGGGTCATTTTATGGCAAAGTCCATAAAAGTTGGATACTTACTTTTACTTATGAATATTGTTTCATAAAAGTCTTTTTATTGATTTTAATTTCAATAAGTCATGTTTTAAAGGCAGGGTCGAAAAAGTTGTAAATTGGTATTTGAGATATTTAGAAAAAAAGATATTGCTTACCCGGAATAACCTTGTTAAACCTTTTTTACATGCTGCTGTGAGCTAAAAATAATAAAAATTAAGAAAGCAACAGATGATAAAATATTTTATTATTGGTAAATTAGTTTCAAATACAAAATAAATTTTAAAGGGAATAATTATTAAATTTTTTAAATAATTTCACTGAAGTAGATTTGAAAAAAAAGAAAGAAAGAAAAGGTAAATGGAAAGGAAAGAAAAAAATGTTCCATCTCTTGGTTTCTATCAATATATAAGGGTAGGGAGGGATTGTATATTCTTTAGCCAGTTGACTTATATTTCAGTAACTATTGTACTAACTTTAATTAATGATATAATGAATAATCAAAATTGTAATAATTAGTAATGATATATACAAAAATTATCTTTTAAGCATTTGTATATATAAATAAACTGAAAATAAATCTTTTTTGAAAGTTAACTGCTTAAGGAAATAACTACAATCACTAAATAATTCCTATATAAACTATATTTAAAGTGTATAATATCAGTGATAGAGCAATGTATAGTTAATCAGCATTGGGGCAGAGTCAACTGCCTTAATGATTGAAAATTTCTCCCTGAGCAATCATCAGAGCTAAAGCTTTAGGTTTCATGGTAATACAAGTTGGAAACTAATCATATAATTATGGAGTTTACGTTTATTTTTTATTAGCTAAAAATAATAAAAAGAATTTATTATTATAGGTTTCAGCAACTATTCAGAAACAGCTGAGCTTAGTGATAATATGACAATAACAAACAGTTATAAAGAATCTTCATCAATAAAATTATTTCATGCAAATTTAGTAAAGACTAACTTTTACCATCTTCAGAATATTCACATATTTTGGCAACAATATACTTTTAGTATTGTATAAAGTCTCTATTTTGCTAAGATTGAATATATAGCATTATTGAGTTCTCAAAAGTATTAGTGTTAATACTTTGTACATCTATTTTTCAGACAACAGTCCAAAAAATAGTTGTACAATTTATTAAACCTCATCCAAAGGATTACAAAAAATTAATACTTTGTGTAATCGGCGTTTCAATTTCAATAGAAATTGCATTTTCATATAGATCAGTGGTTTTTAAACTTTTTTTGACAGTGCTCCCCACCGCTAGACAAAAAAAGCCAGTGGCCTGCCTCTTCCAATGAATGCCATAACAATGGTACATCTAGTAAAAGTATACTTGCATGAACGTCTATTTGCAGCGGCTGGGGAACGCTTAATTCATTCGTTCTGTTTTTCCAGTCCTTCTACCAACACCAATATCAGATTTTACTGTAATTGCTCTAAGGCCTTCTTCACAATTTTAACGCCCCCTCATCCAACCACTTACTTGCCAGTGCCCCCCTGAAAGTTCATATCGCTCACTTTAAAAAACACTGATAAGAATTTTACTTTTAAAAAAGTAAAACCTCCAAGAACTTTTTTGACTAAATAAAAACTATAGAGTGATATTTTAAAGCAATTGATTAGACATTAAAGCATAACAACTCTCATTGTATTTAACTTTTTTTTTCTAAATTACATGAAAATTAAAATGCCAAAGAACAAAAAAAAACAAAAAAAACTCACCTCTTTTTCCTCAGCATTATATACGGGAGCAGTTGGATGAAGTACAGCTTTTTGAGCATAATAGAAAAGCTCACTGATATTTTTCATAGTTTTAGCAGAGCACTACAACACAAAACATTAGACAATTATAAAAACCAATTATATTTTGAAGCAAAAAAATATGTTCTTTAGAGCAGTGGTTCCCAAACCTTTATATATTGGGGCTCAGTAAATAGGTTCAAACTTATATGAAGTTTGTGTAAGATAAATGGAATTTTAAAGAATATTTTTTCTGGTGATAGAACTAAAGTCAGTATGTCTCCAGATAAGATAGGCGTGACCTATGCATCAATGCAGTTAAAAGAATTTAATAAAAACAGAATTATCAATACATAAGAAATAAATTACATAAGTATACATAGATAAAAAAAAAATCCTATATGAATCTGATTTGATAATTCATCTGCAAGTTTTGACTAATCATCAAAAGCAAGATGTTGCAATATTTTTGGTATTTCTAAGAAGGTATCATAATTACTTGGTAGAGCACCAAACCAAGTTGGGCAAAAGGCCATTTTTACATGCTCTATAGACCGGGGGATTTTAATTCGGTGTTTCCCTTCACCTTGATGACTTACTCTCCCGAGTTAACGAGCCCCGTCTACCCGAGGCTGCTAGAGGTGAATGTAATGGTTTTAACTAGGATTTGAACTTGCATAATACGATTCTAGAGCCTGAGCTTTTACCACCGCTCCACTGACGCTGCCTAAGAAGGTATGTTTGTCTAGATTTGGAAGATAACATTTATACTGAGATATCAACAGCAAATAATATAGTTTTAAAATTATTATTGTTATTGCTATTTAATTTCTGTAAATCTGCACAGCAACAGCAATGAGCCAGTGAGATGTCAGATTTATCATTCTGTACATTATTTAAAGTATTTTCAAATCTATCTGATTTGCAGCTATTCTTCTTCTGTCTCATTCAATACCAAATTTGAAATAGACTCTAAATAGACTTCTTGCTACTTATTTTGCCTGGTACAATTACCCATTCTAAACTGATATTCACAGTTTGGATTATTTTTCCTTTATGTAATGAAGTTTTTTTTTTTTTTCTTTTAATTTTAAACTAGGTTTAGAATTTAAAGAAAAAAAAAACTTGTGTGGTCTATATATGGCCCTATTGACCACACAAGATGTGTTCAAAGCAGTAAACTGAAAACAAGATTAATCTAAGTGGAAGTTATCTTGATCAACAATACTTATTGATGTATAGACAGGAATTTAATTGAAATGCTTATACACCTAAGTATGTACACAACTTTTTGGATTGGTTTAAAATATACACCTAGAATTAAAAGTGAAAAAAGTGATAGAAATGATTAAAAAAAACTTACTTCTATACAAGTTTCTATTTCAGCAAAATCATTCATAATAGGCAATATACCCTGCAAAAGAAAATTATTCCTGTACTAGTATCATACATCGATGACAATGTTACATAAATCTTACCTTAAAAAACAAATTAAAAACAGCATTAATACAGAGAAAACTCAGTATTTGTTTGTTTGTTTTATGGCATATCAATCTTTCAGGTCATTTTAATGCCAAGACATAATTGTGTATATTCATTTCTTTTTTTTTTCTGTTTCTATTTAGTTTTATCATTTTTTAAATTTTTTTTTATTTTTGGAAGGGATGTTGTTTTATATTTTGGAAAAGATGTTTACTTCTTTCAGATAGTTGAGTATTTTTTTTTACATTTATTTTTTCAAAAAAGATCTTTGATGTTGTTGATATTGAAGTATTTTTGTGGGGTAGTAGGTAGGTCAATGTGGTTTATAAGAAAATATTGGACTGTATAGTTCTCCTGGCAGAGTATGATGCATTCTGGTGGATTTTCTCCTTTCAACAGGAATGAATAAGTGATTGAAAACTCAGTAAATTAAAGAAAAAAGATGAGCTATAAAGCATTTGTATGTCATGTCTATTAAATGTTTAATCCACTTGATCTACTTAATCTGCATAACAATGCATAGCTTTTAAAATGAAATATTATCGTCATTATTCAATAAAAACAAAGGATATAAAATTTAAAAAAAAAAACAGAAATAACATTTATAAATTAAGAATACTAACTTCCATATTGGTATATTCCATTAGATCTGCTTTATTTCCAACCAAAATAATTGGAGTTTTGTGATTTTCTCCCAATGTCTTTCGTACATATGGCAACCAATGGCTTGTGATCTACAAAAGTCAAGTTAAATAGAAAAGGATTCAATTTTTTATTAAATATTATAAATTTGTGGTTTGTTCAAAACAAAATTTTTCATTTAGGAATTGACTTTATTATTCAGACTTCTATCCTCATCTTGGTAATTTTTAATGTTTCTACGAGGTTTCAGCCTAATTACCCCCAGACTGTCTTCAGGTGTTTTAACCGTAACCTCAGATAGGGATGCCGCATCTCGTCATCAAATCCCCAGTAATGCCTTCCATAGTTGTTGTCTATCAAACCACGTTTTGGGACCAACTAACTCTCTGTCCAACTTGGGCAGGAATTGAAACCGCTATTTTCTGACAATGCTTACTTGGAACCGCAGAGATTCCAACATCTCCATCTGCCAGTTCTATCTTTGAATGATAGTAGTAGTAGTAGTAGTCCGTCCTTCAAATTCGAGGATGACAAGTTTTCCTGATGTTAATTGGAAATGTGTGTTCTTTACTGACTGATGAGGCTAATATTGGCGAGAATGCCCCGATCACAGGTAGGACAGAAGTGGGTAGGGGCCAAGCTATTGTTCTTGGTCTATTTTTTCTCATCAGTTTCTTGATCTCTGCCTACTTGGTCCGCTGTTCTTTCGCACCAAGTGCCCCCATCGCAAAAGCATGGTGCCAGGAAGGGCAATCTGTGGCAAGCGTCTCCCAGGAAACGGTGTTTATAGAGAATTCACTTAAAGGGAACTTTAAATTGTCTTGGAAGTACTTCTTCTGTCTTCCCACCTTGCACTTCTTTGGAAATGATAATGTTGATTTAAAAGACTTTGAGGAAATCATAAACCCCTTGCTAAATATTGAGAAATGTATTTGACTAATTTAGCATGCATTTGCATGACTAACAGGTCATTTTGATTCACCTACTTGAGTAAACATTAAACAAACTACTTTTGAAAAGGTTTTTTTTAAGAACACTAATACAAAAACAAATCTTGATTTCAAAATGATAAAATAGCATTAGCATTTATTATTATTTTATCAATTAGACCAGGGGTGGGCAATTATTTTGGCTAGAGGGCCGCATAGTCAGGGCTGAAGGCAGTGGAAGACCACATTAATAACATTCATTAATAAACATGAAGTTTGAAAAATGTAATAAAAGTATTAAATTCAATAAAAAAATTCAAACAATTGAGTTACCATGGTTTTATTCTGAAAAGTATACTAATTTTATCATTCAATAGGACAAATGCGTACTACCACAGTTTTTAACTATTTTCTTAAGTCCTGAGTGAGGTTGCTCGTGGGCCGCACATAACATGTAAGCCCCCAGGCCTTAGTTAGACTATTGAATAACTAAAAAAAAAAAAAACTAACATTACACAAACATGTTTTACAAATTGGAATAAAAACATTACCCTTTCTATGGTATCTTCATCTTCCACTGAATATACGACACAAACCACATTCGCCTGAAATGAAATAAAATTTAATAAAACTAGTGTAGGAATAATAGCTTTTATATAGGGTGTACAAAAAGTTACTGTGACTATTGGGTATACAAAAATTTAAACAAACAAATATACAGTAAATTTTATTATAAAACATTTAAACAATAGAATTTGTACCAACAAAAACATTTTATCTATCTATGGCTTATCTTTAAAAAAATGCTGGAAATGTCCCCAATTGTCATTAAGACATTATTTTCTACCGCACAGCAACTTTTCGGACACCATGTAGTTTATTCATCTATAAAAAAAGTTTCTAATCTAAGAACAGAAATTTCAGGGGTTAGACACTAAAAACAATGATTTTTTTTTAATTTATGTGTAACAAAATAAGAAAACAAATAGGTTTTAAAGAAATAATGATAATAAACTAATGCAATGAGTTGATGTGGGTGTGTGGAAATACATTGAAATAAAAGGCAATGGCAAAATGTTCACTTTTAAACAAGTGTTCATTTGAAAGGTTTTCAAGAAACAAACTCAAAGGAAAATAAACTTGAATAATTTTAATTCTTACAAATGATGTTTAAATGTTCATCTAGGAATACTTTTGTATGGAGCCCTACATTCCTTTTAGTTACGGGTTAAATAGTGCATATGGTGTCATTCAAAAAACTATGCGAGTAAAAAATTTTTTTTATCAAAATATGATTGCTCTCAGTATTAAATGAAAATGACCTAAAAAGGTCATCGGCAGTCACTCGTCAAGTATGACTGTGTTCCTTTCACGAGGACGCCTGCACATGATGTCTTTAAACATGGGGAGACTGATACCACTGCAGTCACCACACAGCCCCTTGGCAGTGGAGGGCCTGGTTTTAATGGCATGGAGAATCACAACTGGAGGCCATCCTCTGTTGCAGCCTTTCACCGCCTTCAGTGGCGTTGTGTCATTGTTGTCATCATCTGCCACATCCACCATTAAGGTCTTGCACTATTTAACCAAAAGCTGGAGGGAACATGGGGATTCATACCTTTCCCAAGGGTATTAGTCGACACATGAACATAGACGGAACAACTTGGATTCGAACTTGCGTACTATGGCTCTGAAGCTCGATTGCCTATTCACTGAGCCATGTCGACCACCCAAAGGTAGATATGCAGTAAAACAAAAACAGATTTATAGCAGATTCAAATCTTTTTAAAATGGAAGAACATAGAAATAAAATAATCCTGACAAGAGAGATGGCAGATTTATAAAACAAATATATCCTTGTAAATGGTACATATTAATCCCAAGAATAATTCTTAAGATTATCTAGTGAATTAGTTATGTAGAATTTTAATTTGTCTATAGTTCTGAAATGAGAGTATTTAATTTACATAATGTACAGCTTATCCTTATCTTCTTTGATACATCTTAAGATGAAGATGGAAAGAATAGTTCTGAACCTGTTTAAAGAAATAACAATTTAAAGGATGAGAGAATGCTAAGTCAGAAAAAAATAAATACCTTTTGTATTTCTTCAATCAAAGCAGACTCATCTTGTTCTTGATCTGAAAAGGATTTGAAAAAATACTCTAAATTATTATCAAACTTTAAAAAAAGCTTAAAGGATTTAAATTCAATCAAAATTAGAAAATTAGATTATGTGTAGATCACATTCATTTATAAGAAAAAATCATCCTGGTAATGAATTCGTTCAAATGGTCTCCGCTAAGGTAGATTTGTGACGATATGTTAACACTGTAACCACTCAAGACAAAATGCCTGAATTAGTCTCTCACCTATTTAATCTGTGCACCTTCCGGTCAACAACTTTAGCCACGTAACGCGTAGACCACTCTATTATATAAGACAACTGAAAGGACTGCTTTGCTTTCTTTTTATAACAAATTGCTACACGAAGTCTCGTCAGGTGGCATTGCAGCCATTTTGGCCAGGCCCACCGGCCTTCTCGCTACACCTGGCACCGCTATCAGTGGCAACGGCTACAACGAAGACCACCACTACTACTTTAAACATGGCCTCGTGTTGAAGCCTTCTACATTTGTACACACTCGTATATATTTCGTTCCTAACTTGCAAGTAAGACAAATATATCCAAACAAACTTTACCTTTCCAACTTTTCACTGACTTTTATTAAACCGTATTATTTTCATTCAAACATGTCAATTTCTCTCTTTTCACTTTCAACGAACATTTCTCATTTCACCACTTCTCACACACATCAAATAATCCATTTCGACCCCTTTTTTTGTCTCAAAATTATTTTGAAATATAGACACTAAGCAGTTGTTTTGTTTTCGTCATTCCCTTTTGCTCAAATTTATTTACCTTCTGATACCTATCTTTCTATGTTAGCCTCCGTGGTTGGTAATAGGTCCTACATATTATCATTAACCACGTGTAATGCCACAGATTGTTGCCTATGGAATAGGAACAAATAATTATAAATGTTAATCGATATAAAGTATTCTTAGTAATCAATTTTTTTCAGTCATGATTCTACCTGTATCCTCTAAATGATTCTCACTTAGAACATACATAAACACTTTTACCACCTGGTTTATAAAGCACAATCTATTTTTATGTGGTTAACATGTGAAAATGATAAAGAAAAAAAAATATTTTTGATAAATTATGACTGCAGCAGAGGATAAAATAAGCCAATCTAAAGGGATCATTAGAGCTGTGACAAGAATATTCTTTTTATGTAAGCATATTCTTTGCATAGAGAATATTCTTTTAACAAAAATCATATTCTTTAAAAAAGAAAAGAATATTCTAGCGAAATGAAAGCATATTCTTTTTAAAAAGAATATTCCCGCAAAACAAGCCTATTCTTAAAATAAAAGAACATTTCCAGCATATCAAGAGAATATAAAGCATATTTTAAAAAAGAATATTGTCACAGCCCTAGTAATCATATACAAAAATTAAAACTAAATTTCCATATTAAACTGAGATTAACAACTTACTTGAGTAATCTACAATGTGAGTTGGGACTCGTTCTGGAGTGACATCTGCTGGTATAGTTATCTCTTCAGCTTTAGGAGGAACCTGAAAAAATATTACAAAACATAGAAATGGTAATTGATTTATTTTCTCTATTAAAAAGTTGTAAAATCATCAGTATTTTGAATTTACAACTATTAATTCTTTGAAATTAACACAGTTTTTTTTTTGCAAAAAAAGTCTTTTCAATCTAATATCTTTGATTATTATCAATTATTAAGGTTATTTTTTTTATAACAATACATTTTATTTTTTTTATTTGCCTAAATTCTCCATCTTTACTTTTGTCTCCTTTTTCCTTAAAAATCAAAAGTCTTAACACCCAATTCTGGGAAAAAGAGCAAATGAAGATTATAGTTAGAAAATTTTTTTCATCTTAATGTATTTTTGGAATATAAAATGAATTTGTAAGCAAGACCTGTCATAATCATAAAGAAAAGAATAGTTTCTACCTTAAAATAATCAGAATGAATAAAATGAACTTAACATATGTGTTTTGTCTATCCCCAACTTAAAAGTTTTTCAAGGCTTAGCAATTCTAAAAATTTAGTTTTAAACTTGATGACTAGATGTGCAAACCATATATATGAGTAGAAAGAACCTTTAACTGAAATAAACAATTTCAAATTAAAAAGAAAAAAAAAAGAAAAATAGAAACTTGAATTTTTGTAATTGACTTTATTATTCGGACTAATTTTATGTTTCTACACTACATTTCGGCCTAGTTTCCCCTCATGACTTTATTATTCGGACTTTCTGTCCTCATCTTGGTAATTTTAATGTTTCTACACTACACTTCAGCCTAGTTTACCTCAGGCCGTCTTCAGGTGTTTTAACTGTAACCTCAGTTAGGGATGCTGCCTCTTGTCTCTCAAACAATGTTTTGGGACTAAGTTTCCTAAGGGAAACTAGGCCGAAACATAGCGTAGAAACATCAAAATTACCAAGATGAGGACAAAAATAAAGTCAATTCCTAAATTATGATATTTACTTGGTGAGCACCCCCAAGTTTGGCACAAGGCCATTTTTATGCGCTCTTACACGGGCTTTATATATTCGGTGTTACCCTTCAACTGCTCTCCCGAGCTAACGAGCCCCATCTGCCCGAAGCTGCTAAAGTGAAAGTAATGGTTTTGACTGGGATTTGAACTCGCGTAACACGATCTCACAGCCCGAGCTTCTACCAATGCTCCACTGTCGCTGCCTGTCAATTCCTAAATTATGAAGCCTCATCTCAAAAATAAGATTAAAATTTGAATTTTTGTTTCCAAATTAAAAAAAAAAAGGGAGAGATCCAATTAAAGTAAAAATCTAATTTTGATTGCTTTACAAGCAAAGTCAATTTAAAAAAAAATGAATACAAACCTCTTCTGGAAATTCCTCACTTACAAGGGAGAGAATTAGAGATGTCTTCCCAACTGATTCTGAAGAAATAAAGAAAAAAAAAAAAGTTTAAATATCAAAAACAGCAAAAAAATTACTCTTTTCAAATTTAATTAAGCATTAAAAGCGGTTATAAAAACAAAAATGGTTTTATAGAAATCAACTTCGGTGTACGGTCTATTCATCACTAGACTTTTCATCACGTTTTTTTTTTCGTGTTGACAATTAATCACTCAAAGACATTTCATCACTCGGACTTCTCATCATTTGCATAATTTTAAAATCTAAGTCCTGTAATGTTTGCTAAAATTAAGTTAAAATAAAATGAAATGAAACTAATAAATTATAGTTCTTCTGAACAACAGAAAAATAAAACTATTTGGAAAAGTTTGTTTAGATTTTTAAATATAAAAATAGAAAATAAATTGAAATAATTATTTTTTATTTTTTAAAAAGTTTGAAAAAGTGGATGACCTTCACTTTATAGATTTTAGTAATCTCTTAACATTATTACATGAATAAAAGTAATTTTTTTCTATGGAGTGATGAAAAGTTATCGATGTCGGGGTGATGAGTTTTCCACGTGATGAAAAATCTAGTGAAGAATAGACTGTAATTAATTGTTGGGTAGGTGTTTCCATGAAAAATTTCTTTTTTTTTTGGACACCTGTCTTTTAAACATTTGCTAATAAAAAATTACAAAAGAAAAGGACAATGATCTTTAGTGCAAAATAAATATGAATGATTAAGAAAAAATCTCGTGTAAAAATTATTTGCAAAAAGATTTTTTTAATAAAATATTTAGAAACTGAAAATATATTTTTTTAAATTCCAGGCGGTTCTTAATGGTTTTTCTACGTAAATAATAAAGATGTGATTTAGATGCAGTTTATCAAAAATCTCTCAAAAATCGGCTTTTTTATTCGATTTCAAAAATTTTTCAGTGATTGTCTGGGAATATTTTTGTTGATTTTTATCTAAAAATCATTTCTTTCTTAGACTTATATATTTTTAAAACTTTTTTTATGATCCGCCCC
>JAUZSX010000031.1:373656-385188 GCA_034780655.1 Idiosepius hallami
GTGATTAGGGAAAACCCGTTCCTTTTATGTGAAAAAGGGGTCGAGGCTATTTATTCCGTGAAACGGCACTCTTGCCATTTGACCTTGGTTAATTCCCAATACACATATAACAAAATAAAAACAACAAGTGAACAGCAATTAAAGCTTAAAAATAAACTTTATGTAAAATATAAATTTCGGTATGTGCAACAATGTAGAAAAACGTTCACAATTAGTAGAGAATATTAACAGAGAGAAAATTGAAAAGAAGTAAATGTTTGTGGAAGTTTTAGTTTCTAAAAGAACAATAGAACAGTCCTTCTGTTTTATGGCTTGGTTGGGAGATGAATTTGTGGCTAAGGAAATAGTTGTTGGTCAAAGATTGTCTTATGTTTTTTGGCTGTTGGTAGAAGTTGGTGATTTAGGTTTAGCATGCTGGTAAAAATTGCCTGATGGCTTTGGTCGAAAGGCCACATTAGGCTATTGTCATTTTGAGCAAGCATGGTTGAGGTAATGCTAGCCGGGTGTTTGGCCACAAGGCCATATGCTGATGGCTGGCATGGGTTTACCATGCTTTAGAGTCCAGATAGAGGGGGGGGAAATCTTTTCTATTGGCTTTTTAGAGTTGAGTTGTCTGAAGGGTCACGTTGCTTAAAGTGGTTGACCGGAAGGTGTGCAGAAGGATGAACTTAGGCATTGCATCTCATGATATTAAAGTGTTAACATACAATTCTAACCCCTACAATCTATTTATTTTAGGGATGACTCTTCATAATCTTAATTTTATTGTGGGCTTTTGTCCTCATCTTGATAGTTTTTGTTTTCCTATGTGTTGATCAACTTTCATCCTTGAACATTATTGTGGTGCAATAGACAACAACTATGGAAGGCAGTAATTACTGATTACAAGACTCAGTATTTTTTAATGAGGTTGCCCTTAATCAACTGATGACGGTCAAAGGTGAAAGTTCAAAGGCCAAAATGTAGTGATAAAAAACAAAAACTACCAAAAGTCAGCAATAAAAATGGCCTTTTTTTTCTAGTTTTTTTTCAGATTTCTCACTTATGTGTTAATTTTGATTTTTTTTTTTTTTAAATTCCAAATTTTGACCCCTTAAGAGTTATTTTTCTGGCTCAACACCAATTAAAAAGTTTTCCCCAGGTCCAAATAACCTATATCTATAATTATAAGTGTTTAGACCCAAAACTGGTGTAGTTTGTTAAAGGCTTCAAAGGTCAAATCATTCAACTTTTATCAGCTAAATTTCTGTCTGAAAACAGATTGATAATTTGCCCAATGTTTGAATAACCTTTATGACAAATCTCAAGTCTGTAGACCATATTTTTTCACTAATGTCAATCATTTTGTTTAATCAATGCTAATTGGACTAAAATAGATGACAAACATTAGTGATTGAAAGATGTACGTAAGTGAAATAAAATGATATTCTAAAAGAAAAAATAGAAGAAACCAATTCTTTGAAAAACATCTTAATTATTGTAGGATAGGTTGGAACAGAGCTTCATGACTTCTTATGTCTTTGAAATTTTTTAACTATTGTCCTACATTCATCATTATTTTCACAACCTTCAAACAATGGATATACCTGACTTATTCAGGTGATTTGAGCCAAAGTTGGGAATTTTCACAAAACTCTTAACTTGATTCTTTATTCAATCCATAAAAATTAACAAAATGTAAACAGTCTACATCTGTAGATTAAATAAAGGGTTAAGTTATGTGCAGGTTTGCAATTATAAAATAACGGTTCATGAGTTTCATTACTATCAACGGAAAACAAAAACAAATAATATGTCCATTGGCCAAAATGTTTAAAGATAATAACAATAATAATGAAGACAACAGTTTGTAAATTTGAAACAAATTCTCAAGCTTCATCCTGCAAATAAGTAGTTTTAGTAATCCTTAAAAAGGGATTAATGAAATGAAAATCATGAAATAAGGATAAATGAAATAGATAAACAAATTGAAGATGACAGAAAGGCAGGTAAGAAGCAAATTATCTAGTGTATATGGAGAATAAAAAAGAACATCAAGCCACTTACCTGAAATTGACTGACTAGAAGACAATGAAGATGAAGAAACCGAAGAAGGATTTGTACAATGATTGTGGATAAATGAAGGACCTGCTTGTTCCGACTCTTCTGGATGTTGGCCACATTCTCTAAACAAATCCGGTACAAAGTCTATTTCCTCCTCTTCATCATCATCCGAAGAATCAATGATTCCGAGGACGTCTGTAGATTTCAACGCATTAGCGGCACTGTTACCGTTTTCAACACAATCTTGAGATTGTTGTGCACTCGATCGAGTTAAGGAATTGGCCTGACTGGGAAGATCTTCTTCTTCTTCTTCTTCCATCTCTACAGGAAGAGGATTTGCTGGAGGAAGCGGCGGCGGCGGTGGTGGTGGGGGTGATGGAGGAGGTTGGGGTAGTTGTTCTGCTGGTGGTGGTGGTGGTGGTGGTGGTGCCTGTGCAGGTTGGTTGTGGTGTTGAGGTCCAGGTCCTGCGGCAGGAGGAGGAGGAGGTGGATACGGGGGTGGTGGAGGGGGAGCAGCAGCTGCTTGTGCCGGGGGAGGAGGTGGGGGATTAGGATTAGCTGCCCCATGATTATTGCCAGCTACAGGATTTGGCTGATTGTGAGCATCTGCACCATTGTTCTGTACGAGGGCTGATGAAACCCCAAGACCAGTTCCAGCACTAAGACCAACTCTGAGGAGAGACAAAACAAATGATTGTAAGAATGGTATTAATAGTAAATAAGAAACCTTTAATTAATTAGTTTTACTTTAAACTAAGAGCTAGATGCCTTTCATACAACATTTAAATAAGAATTGGTTGAGGATAAATAATTGATTTCTAAATGACACATTAATCTTGACTGTCATTTAATGTAGAAAACAGATTTTGAAAAATTTCTTATTTTTTCATTAACAGATTGTTAAACGAACTCTTTGAATTAATTAACCAATAGCTTAAAAGGGAAGTTCATATCTTTTTTAAGGGTATTATATGCTCAAAGTAATTTAAACTCATATACTAAGATTCCAAATCCAATGAGCTTACTATTGGACTTTCCCCTATAATATTCAAAAATAATATTGTGATGGTTCCTAAAGAGATCTGGTTCCATAAAAAAATGATGGGTCAAAAAAATGTACGTCTACACATTTTAGCTGTTTGTGTTTCACTGTGACTTTCTCCTGCAGTGTATATTGGGGGTTCTGTTTAAATGTTGTTGGATGATCTATGTGTGGTCTATATGTAGATATGTCAGCACTGCCCACTCTTCTCTATTTTGGCTTTTCTCATATGAATTTCTCCTGCCAATGATTTCTCTGCTCTTTAGTAATTATTTTTAGTATTATTTTCTATATTTTTTTGTATCTTAGATTCTATTCTTCAATCGTAAATTTATGCCTTTTACTTTGTTCTTAGTGAGTTTTTTTTTCAAGAAATTTTGCCATTTAATCCTGAAGATTTTTAACAGTTTGTTTTGTAGTTAAGCTTTGTTGTTGTATCTTTCATGGTTTACTTTGGTTGCAATACAGGAAAATATTATTTCGAATTTAAAAAAAAAAATAATGAATTGTGTTTATTACTTGTGTAGATAGTCGGTCTATAGTTTTGCTTTTTTTTTTACCAAAGAGAGTGAAGATAAAGAATCTGTGAAGATAACAATCTTTTAATGTGTATTTGAATTCATTATGTTCAGGATTTTATGTAATTTGGGTTTTTTTCTAACTACAAAAGTTTTATTCAATTCAAAAATACTGACTGGATTATAATGAACAACAAACCTTGCACAGCCTTTTGGAGGTTCCCTCAGCATAAACTCCAGGTGAAGAGACACCAGGGATGATAACATGGGAATGAATCGATTCAGATCTTCCAAACGTATTGCATGGCATCTCCTTAAATGCAGATCTTGAAGATTAGACCAGCTATTTGCTTCTTAAAAAAAAATGAAAGAAAAGCACAGGTCAGTGATAACTACTTTGCAAAACAAAGAGAAACAGGAATATGAAAATTAAGTCGTCTATTTATTCTAAATTATACATATGAAAGGTTATATAGTTTTTTTTATGAAATTTATTCATTACTTTTTGAGTTCTCTCATTAAGAAATTCTACATAAAATTTTTACAGTTCAAAGGTCACTTTTAAAACAAAAATTTTTAATTTTTGTTTCTTAAAACAAAAGTTATTAAAAGATTATTGGTGTTCAAAAGTGATCGATCGGGTAAAGAACAAAAGATTTTTTTGTGTACATTTCACTGTTAGATAACTTAATAGCAATTTTTAATCTGATTTGACAGAAAGTATTTACAAGTTTGGGAAAATCTTTTTAATTTGTTTTGGTTGAAAATTTGGCTGCCAAAGGGTCAAAGTTCAATGATTTGACCTTTTAAGAACTGTACAATACTCCTACAACTTTTGGTCTAAGCACTTCAAATTTTAGATGTAGATTAGTTGCACCATGATCTAACTTTATATTTGGGTTTATGTCCAAAAGATTATTGCTAAGGGGTCAAATTTAGGGTCAAGGTTCACATAAAATTGATCTCTGCGTTCACTACCAAACTACTTGGTCCAAATACATGAAATTTAACATTAAGGGTACTAAATATGGGTCAACCTTTTCAATTGGTTTTCACTTAATAATCTGGACATTCAGAGGTCAGAGTTAAAAATTACTCTGCTAATCTAGTGTCTAGAAAATTGAAAATTAACATGTAAGGTATTGAGACATGTGGCAAGCATAATAATTACATTTTGGGTGAGAATTTGGTAGCTAAGAAGTCAAAGTTCAATGATTTAACCTATAAGAACTTTACCACTTCTCTGTCAATTTTTGTTCTAAACAAATTAAATTTTAGAATTAGGTTCCTTGGACTTGGGTCAATCTTTTTAATTTGCTCTGAGCCAATAAAAAATACTAGCTAAGGAATCAAAATTGGGGTCAAATTTCAAGGGATTTGACCTTTTCTGTCTATACCTAATTACTTGTCCAATTTCTATTCTAAATATTTAAAATTTCAAATAAAGGGTATTCTAGCATGGGGCAAGCTTTTTATTTGGTAGCCAAGGGGTCAAAATTCAAAAGATATGACCTTTGCAGTTTTTGGTAAACTATTCTGTTAATATTGGTTCCAAACACTTGAAATTATTCCTTTTAACAAACTAACCAACAAACAAAAAAATTATTATTTGGAAAAATAACTACTAAGGGGTCAAAATTTAGTTTCGAGCAATAATAAGACAATATAATTTTAAAGCAAAGCCTGGAAAAACCATGAATTAAATAAAAAAAATATGAGCATGAAAATTAATATGGTTAAACTTAGAAAAAAAAATGTTAAAACTGGAAAAGAAAAAGACAAGATATTCTACTAAAAAATATAATAAATTTATAATTTTTAAAACTTAGATGGTGCTGCTCACCAAGTAAACATAATATAATTATTTTTAACCTAAAATATTGCAGCATTAAGAACTCATATATGATGTTAAATTATAAATTGTTATATTTTTTTTTTTTTTACTGGAATATCTTGCCTTTTTGTTTTCCAGTTGTAACAATAGTTTTTTTTCTTATCCAGTTTTAATAAGATTTTTTTTTTATTTTCTTAGTTTAATCTTAAATATATTACTTTTCATGCTCGCGTTTTTCTATTTAATACATAATGTACTTTAACAATGAACTTATCATTTTTATAGAAGTGATCTTGGCAAATAATGTTTTTTATATTTCTAAAAGTAAGTATACTGAATGTTACACATTTTTTTTCTTATGAAGCCTAAGCAAAAATGTTTTTTTTTCTTAGAAAATTGGTGCTATCTTTAAAGTAAATAAATAAATACTCTTCAACAGATAATCAAATCCTATGCATAAAAAAATACAAAATATCTAAATTATTTCTACTTTTAGTCTTACATTCATATTCAAATTTCACTAAATAATTAAAATAATGATAATAATCATTACTGATATCAGAAAATCAGACATTATAAACATTTCCTTAATAGTTAACACTTTGTTATGTAATGTCACTCCGAGTTAAAAATGCCCAGCAAATAATGATTTTTATGGCTGTTAATGTTAATTTAAAAATAGATTTTTTTCCATAATTAATAAATGATTAATAAATTAAAAGCTATCTTACGTATCTAAGTGTGTGTGATGCATATATTTTCATTCTGGTTTGTTTTCATTGTTTGATTAATCAAAACTGAAAAGGGGAAATAATGCAAAAGTTTACAAAAAAAAAAAAAAGAAATAAAAATAAAGCTTATCACCTGGATAAAACCAAGAGCAAGGATAATGAAGATGAGGGCAATTGTAAATCTCTACATGACTGACAGTAGGGAAACAACGCCCAGCTGCCTTCATACCAATGTCTGTAATCATGGCTGGGTTTTCTTGTACCTCAACTAAACCTTCAGTTATCAGTTCTTCTGCAGTCCATTTCCCTGGAAAATTCAAAAGATCAAAAATAGAGGCAAACACACTTAGCGAAATTATCAAAGGATTTGTCAAAAACTATAAGCAAATAAATTTTAGTTGTCATTTTAATGTTATCAATTAGGAAATGATAGAGTTAGTTAAAATAAAGATAACACAATGGCAACTAACTAGAACTGTGGAAATGATATGGTAAATAGAAATAGAAAAATAACACAAAGTTGACTAGCGGGACATATTTACATGATATATTAAGTTAGAATGAAAATAATACAAGTGTGATGAGCTGGGCCAAACATTTTAGCTTTATTTAGATGGTAGTAATGAAATTCAGGAAGCTTTATGTCATTATCAGATGTCTTTATAGAACTTTACCCTTCATTCATGGAAGTTGAGTTCAAAGTTCCATAAAGGGTCGCAATCACAATGCAACAGTTCCCAAGTTCAATCCCCTTAAGAAAACTGAAGGTTACATTGGTTCAAATGTTGTGAAGATAACAATAAATATAAAAAATAAAAGTCTGAATAATTCAATTTATGAGAATTTGACATAATGGTTTAAAATTGAAAAGAAAATATTTCCAATCTGCAATTAAAAAAATGTCAATTCATTTAAGTATAATGAAATAACTGTATTTTTGAAAAGTCATTTAAAATCATTCTAAATATAATCGTGAACACTTAATCTAAAGATGTTTTGTTCAATACAAAAGAAGTTCTGAAGGTCGTGTTGCTATAATCAAATAGAATAAATTAAAATAAAATTGAAAATCTTGAAAGAAGCAAAACGTACCAGGTTCTGGAAATGAATCCACAAATCCTAAAGTCAAAGATCTAAATTTTGGAAATGTCACTTCAGCCATTGTTAAAGCAGCAAACAGGTTGTCTTTTGTTAAAGATGGTTGAACACAAAGTTCAGTTAATCTGGTTAAGAAATTTTATTTTTTTTATTATTGAAATTATAAAGAATAAAGATATCCAATTCATTTTTAGCATTTCATCATATTTTATAATTTTATTAAAAGAAATATATATCAGAAATTCAAGAATAAGACAGATTTTTTAGAAAAGCAGAAATCTAATTAGAAGCAAAACATGAACAACAATGAGTCACATCTGGTTTTAAATCAATAACTTTTTTCTGACATTTAAAATAGTTGAAAAGCTGTTTATGATTTTTATTTAAGTGAACACAAAAGTTTTTTTTATGAAAAGCAAATTATTCTTAATCAAAAATTTTGAATGAAAATCTTAAAGAAACATTTTTTATTGATTTTATATTAAATAAAAAATGAAATGATCAAAGCTAAATTCAAATTTCCTATCTATTTATGAGCTTCATAATCCTTGAAAGCTTTATTCCTGTGGAAACTTGAAATTTACAATTTTCAATCTAAAGCTGTGAATAACAATTCTAAATAATTAGAGAGGTAGAAAAAAAGAAAATTTTGATGGAAAAAAAAAAAAAAAATAAATAAATAAACAAGGAAAAAAATAAATAAATAAACAAGGAAATAAATTTCTTGATAAATTAGATAAAAGCCTAATACAACAAATTTACGTAAAACATATACAGGTCATATATAATTTTAATAAGATAAACCCAACGAGCAGGAGGTATGTCTGCAAATGTGAAAAAAATTAAAGAAGATTAAGAAATGATTTACTTTGAAGCACAAGTGATAATGAGAAAGCCAAGATCAACTTCAAGTGCATGTTTGCACGCCCCAAAAGTAATTGCTTGAAGATTACGGAAACCTTGAACTCTCCAACTATCATCTACAATATGTTGAATAAGGCCACCTAAAAAGAATAGAAAAACAAAGTTTTATAAATATTTATTATATATATATTTATATATATATATTTATATATATATATATATATAGCCACATAAAAATGGTGAATGCTGACTAAAGGGCTCTGGCAAAAAAATAAAAAAATAAATAAAAGAAGACAAAAACAAAAATGGAAAATTTTACAAGAAAAACAAAACAAAAAAAACTAAATTTACCAAAAATATTTTTTTGTTTTCCTCGCAATATAAAACGCAAAAATAAAACTGTTTTCTTAAAAAAAATTTTTTTTATTTTATTTCTATTTTAATTTCTTTCTCTTTCTCCCTCTCATATTTTTTTTTTAAATAAAAATTATTAAAAAAAACAAAAAACAGTTGTTCTGTCTATTTATTTTTTCTTTATTTTTTCAAACTTTTTGATAAGTGTGATTATATCAGATCTGAAGAAATTTAAAATTATTCCATCTTTTGAGTCAATCTTCAATCATGAGGGAATGAATATATTGCAGTAATTCTTGTCACTTTTCTGATAGACAAACATCTTAAAATACATATTGAAATTAATTTTATTCATAACAGAATGGAGATGTGAAGACAAAACTGTGCCACAAATATTATATTTACTTGGTGAGCACCAACCCAAGTTTGGCACAAGGCAATTTTTACGTGCTCTTACCCAGGCTTTTTATATTCGGTGTTACCCTTCACCTAGATGAGGTGCTCTCTCGAGTTAACGAGACCCATCTGTCCGAGGCTGCTAAAATGAATGCAATGGTTTTGACTGGGATTTGAACTCGCGTAATAAGATTCCGGAACCCGAGCTTTTATTAATGCTCCAACTTCGCTACCCAGAAATATTATCTCTATTTTAGTACGCTTATTCCTATCTTGTTGTACCAATGTGCGTGGTGTAACAATTGGTTTCCTCAAAAGGAGTAGCAGGGGCACCATGTGCAGATTTGTTGCATGTATCTTTTATTCATAAATGGTCACCCACTTAACTACTGACCAGGCTCGATATTTGCTTAATTTCAGTGATCTGACGGGAACCAATGTTTCTAACAGGACCTGACCATACATTAATACATGACCACATAGTCGCTTCGATTGTTATTTTGGTAATTTCTATTAGAATAAAATTAATATTAATAATATTAACACCAGTAATAATTCTATCAGTAGATACGCAGAAATTGTATAATATTAGTTATACTTATAAAATTAATATTAATATTAATTATAATTACACTAGTAATAATTCTATCATTAGATAAGCAGAAATTGTATAATATTAATTATACTTATAAAACTAATATTAATATTAATAATAATTACACTAGTAATAATTCTACCAGTAGATACACAGAAATTGTATAATTTTAGTTATACTTATAAAATTAATATTAATAATAATAACACTAGTAATAAGTTCTAGATTAGTAGAACTACAAAAGTTAAATAATAATAAGCCTAATTTTAACATCAATAATATATTTATTAATTCAATTGTTGCTTAGTTTTAGTGTAAAGCAAAAGATTTAATTTTACTTTTTTTGTTTTAGAGGCAAAAAAAGGCAAAAAATGATTTTCTAAGAAACAAAATCTTTTTTTTTTATAGAAAATCCAAATGTTGTTTGTACAGAATTGTTAAAACCTAAAGACATAAAAATACAACAAAAACAGGTGATTTTATAAAGGAAGGACCACTTGGGGAAGTCGATAGACACTTGGACTTATCAATTGTAACACGTGAGTTGGAATCCAAAGTTGTTCCTTTTAAGTCTACAATTGCACAAATACCCTTGGAATAGGTATAAATCCTCACATTTCGGGCAGATGGGGCTCGTTAGCTCAGGAGAGCAGTTCATCTAGGTGAAGGGCAACACCGAATATATAAAGCCCGGGTAAGAGCACGTAAAAATGGCCTTGCGCCAAACTTGTGGGTGCTCACCAAGTAAATATCATATATGAATATCATATGTCTGTCTACGTTTAGAGACATCTTACCCCATTTGTGTCTCGTTTAAGTAAACATTCACATTGTTCCCGATTTTATTTTCCAGTTCAATTATGCCTTCTGTCCCCCTTCCATATCTACAAAAAATAAATAGTTTAGAATAAAATAAATAAAAAAAGAAGCATTCTCAAGACAGATGTGGTGTTGAGCGAATCCACTTGATTGTTGATGGAGCAGCCAGCAAGTCACTCCTTCGACCAAATACGTTTTCGTCTTATATTTTCTTCTTAATGGTTCTTGCTTTTCTTTTTTACTCACCTCTTCAAGTTCTGGTCCTCACTGGGAGCCACGCCGTCCACCAGGAACATATGGTGTGTCATAATTCATTCTAGTGCGGCCGTTTTCAAGGGTAATTGCTCGAACGGTTAAACAAAAGCTGATCATTCTTTAGCAAGAGGCGTTTATAAAAGACGGTATATTGGATTATGTTAGAGAGTCAACTTCATTTACAAATACAAGGAATGAATCGCTGAATATGCGTCCTGAGGAAAGAGATAAATTAGCAATTTTTATTTCATTAGTTCCTAAGTTTTTTTTTCCAATTCTTTTACTTTTAGACATCGTAACAGTTTTTACTTTCTTTTTCGATTTTATTTTCTACTTTCACTTTCATTTTTAACTTTTACTTTCATTTACATTTTTAGTTTTTACTTTTACTTTCATTTTAGAGTTTTATTTTAACTTTTGTTTTCGTTTCCTACTTTTAATTTTGGTTTTATGTTAAGTTTCAGTTTTGTTTCAATTATTTACTTTCTTTTTGCTTTTATTTTCTACTTTCACTTTCATTTTTAAATTTACTCTTATTTTAATTTTTAGTTTTTAATTTTATTTTCATTTTCTGTTTTTTACTTTTACTTTCGTTTTAGAATTTTACTTTTACTTTCGTTTTCGTTTTCTACTTTTATTTTTATTTTATTTTGTTCTTTCACTTTCATTTTCAAATTTCCTCTAACTTTCATTTTTTTAACTTTCACTTTCATTTTAGATTTTACTTTCATTTTTGTTTTCGTTTCCTACTTTTATTTTTGGTTTTATGTTAAGTTTCAGTTTTGTTTTTTACTTTCATTATCGCTTTGAATTTTCTTTTACTTTTGGTTTCACTTTTGTTTTCTTGACGCTTTCATATCAGTTTCTTCTTAAAAGAGTTTTTTTATTATTTATATGTTCACTTTAAGTTTGAAAAACATTTATCTAACTTTAAAATACTAATGTCTTCACTTCAACAATGACATTGTTAAACTATATTTCTA
>JAUZSX010000031.1:385288-411738 GCA_034780655.1 Idiosepius hallami
GATAGATAGATAGATAGATAGATAGATAGATATGAACAGACTGGGATAGATAGATAGATAGATAGATAGATAGATATAGATAGATAGATAGATAGATAGATATGAACAGACTTGGATAGATAGATATATATATAGATAGATATGAACAGACTTGGATAGAGGGATAGATAGATATGAAAAGACTGGGATAGATAGATAGATAGATAGATAGATAGATAGAAAGATAGATAGATAGAGATAAATAATCAAGAGAATGTGTGTGTGAAGAATAAAGAGTGCGTGCAAGGTGTGTGTATGTGTGTGTGTATGTTAGTGAGTGTGCGTTCGGATGGAAGTGAAAATGTAAGTAAAAGAATACAAAAAAGCCCATGTATTGTAAAGCATAAGTAAATCTAAAAAGATTAGATAATGTGTTTCTCTACAAGGGGGAGAGAGGGAAGAGAAAACTAATGTTTATGTCTAACAGAAAAATCCAATAAACATAATGGATGCTTATGGAATTTTTAGGAGCTTAAACATTGACGTGTCCTTCTAATTTCTTTTGTAACACCTGTTGAGACAATAATCAAAAAGACAGGTATTGTAATATGTATCTTTCCATCAAATTCATGACAGTAGTATTTTTAACTATCTGTCTGTCTATCCATCTATCTATCTATTGAAATTAATTTTTCAAATTTATTTATTTATAACCTTGTCATTACCAAAGTGTATATTTCAGTTTTTATATCTACTTGGTTAAGCACAAGCCAAAGTTAGGCACAAGGCTAGTTTTACATGCTCATTATATCCATGGGCTTTTAGTAATCAATTGAAGTAGATGAGTTACTTCACAGAGTTAACGAGCTTGATCTGCCTGAGACAGGTGAAAGCAAATTTTAGTATGTTCATATCTATCTATCTATCTACCTATCTATCTATCTATGGGCAGCGAAGTTGGAGCATTGGTAAAAGCTTGGGCTCTGGAATCGTAGTACGATTTTCAAGTAAAATTGAATTTCTTTTTTTCTTAAATAGTACATTAAGAAAAGACCTTGCTGGTTCTATAAATCATTGTGATTTCAACAAATAAGTATCACTCAATTATATAGTAGAAATAGGAAGCAATGTCCTATCAAACTGATTGACCTGTGGCTTTACAAGTTTATGTTATAAATAAAACGATCTGTACATATCTTTCAGTACACTCTATGAACCAAAATAGCCTAAGTCACGGTCAATGTCTGATTTAACTTGTTAGCACAAACGTGAAACTAAAATCAAAGATTGGATAGCAAGGCTGATACAAAAATTGTCCATTGTACAAACCATTACATAAAAGATGTAATAAAAAGAAAGAAAACAATTTGAAGAATAAAGAGATTTTAATTTTGCTAAAACCACAAATTTAATGCCTGATTTTGTATGAATAAAATTAACTACTACTACTTTTGGTAATAAATATCTCAAATCAAATTCCATAAGTGAAGGCTCTCTATTTTCTGCTAAATCGAAATGGTGTTATGAAAATCTGAGTTTAGTTTTAGAGATTAATAATCTTTTTGTGCTGTTATTTGTTTTAAAAACAACAATAAAAATCAAAACCAAAATCCAAAAAATTTAAATCTAATTTTTAATTAAACGTTTTACACTTCCAACAACATTTTAGGCAGTGAAGGTGAAACAGTTGAGTGACAGAAAACCTGTCAGGTAATTAATTACAGATTATGTTGATTTATTTTTATGAAAAATTATATTAATTCATGTGGTTAGAGTCATCATTATCGTTATTATAATTACTATTACTGTTTATTATTATTATTAATATCATTATCATTATTATTATTATTATTAAAGATTTGTGTGGTCTGAACATAGACAATTAAAAGATTATGATAAGCACATAAAACTGGCCTTGTGTCCAACTTGGTTTGGTGCTGGACCAAGTATATATCATATAACAACAATTTAGCTGATATAACTAAAAAGCATAAAATTATAGATCAACAAAGAACCTGGTGGGTCACCAGATGTGTCCAGATATTTATATGGTCATGGTGTGAAGATGATTTATTGGGGTTTACATTTATAGAAAAATATATAATTTATTTGGCATAGAGAAAAGAAAGGATAAACAAAATATTTCCAAATTGTCAATTCATGATTTCTTTAAAGTTAATAAATTAAGACTTTTGCTTATTTTCCTTTCTCTCCTTCTTTGCTTGGAGGGGGGGTGTTGATAATAAAGGTATTGACCCATTCTTCTTTTTTTTTAATCTTTTGCCTTCATCATATTATTATAATGTTTTGAACTTTATTTCTATTATTCATAAGTTTTTATTTTTATTTTAGTTTTTTATCTATTTTTTATGTTTATGTGGATTTTTCCAGGTAAACTTTTTAAATGAGTTATTTTTGTTTCTACACTTCACTAGTTTTTTTATTAAAGGAAAGAAAAATATGAGAATTTCAAAAAACAAAGATCAAAATGAGCATAAAAAAAGGCATTAAATCAAACCTCAAACAAGGAAGGGCAATAATGCTTGTCTATCAATAAATTTATGTTTATAAACTGCCTGATTCTCTATGATGCAGTTGTTCTCTGTTGGCAACCAACCAATCTTGGCAAGTGAATTACCAAATGAAAGCTCATAAGCAGATGAAGGTCAAAATTATAGTTTCATGCATGTTTAGTGTTCAGTTATATTCAAAATGGATATATTAAGACCACGTTAGACGTTAAGTTCAGTCCCTAAGAAGTAATATCAATAGAAGTGATGTTAAATCACTTGTAGTAACTTGACCTAAGAATTATTGTTCTCTTCTTTTAAGCTATTCAACCTTGGCATGTAAGAAACAAGTTTCATTTTTAGGGGTAACCTGAAATGAGGAGTAACATGGGCTATGTTATTCTCTTAAACCTCTAAATAATCCAACCTTGGCAAGTGAGGTACCAAACGAATACTTATAAAAGTTTACTAATTAAGAGCAACTTAACCGGATGAGTAAAATAGATTATATTGTTATCCCTTACTAAGCCATCCAACCTTGGCAAGAGAGGTACCAAATAAAAGCTCATAAAAGTTCCATTTTTAGTATGTCAGAGTATGTCAGGCTATATTGTTCTCGCCTTTTAAGCCATCCAACCTTGGCAAGTGAGGTTACCAAATGAGTGGGCATAGATGCTTAATCTCGAGGAGAAAATTGACGGAGTGATAGCGTATTGATCTTCCCAAATTGTGACTCAACCAATCTTGGCAATCATCTGTAAAATTTTGTTATGTCAAATGTTGCTTTGTTTAAATAAAGAAACTCACAAGTATTGGGATTATTGGAGTTTGTTTTTTTAATGCTGAATATCAATATTTTGGAAACAGGTGTTGGGAATGTTGATTTTCTTTAAAAAATTTTTTTTTTCTTTTGAGCTTCAATGAAAAACTAACATTTTTATTGTGAAAATTATAAGTGTGGGATAAATAATCTTTACAAGTGGTCTATTGATTTTGGTAACTAGGTTAAAAGAGAATGGGGTCAATTAGTTGAAAATATAAAGTAAGGACACATCATCACAAAAACTCTACTTCATCTATACCAGTAATAAATAGAATTAGTTATGTAGATGGACATAGAGCTATTAATTGTTATTATGATCAGAAGAAAAAAGTTTCTGAGAGAAAAGAAAGAGAATTTAAAAAGAAAAAGAAATTCCAATGACTTTTTAAAATCAAATTAATTTACTTTAACTTTGTTCTTTTATTTCTAAAGGTGACAAATAATATTTACATTTATATTTTTGTTATATAATAAGAACAATAATATTACTTGTGATACGCAACAACGTGAATGATATTGCGTAACCCTAACTCTAAAATTGGGAACTGTAGAAATCATCCCCCCCCCCTAAAAAAAACAAAAAAACACTACTGTTTTGTTTTGTTTTTTTCTTAATACACCCAAAAACCTTTTGTTTTAGTAGCGGCGGATAACAAACAAGTGCTAACGTACCCTAACTCTAAATAGATTAAAATATATTATTTAATTTACAAAAGTGACATAACGGTGTAATAACCAGTGTAGTGTTGACCAACTTGACCAGTTTTTTTTATTCACATACCGTTAATTGGAGAGGAGCTTTTCAATTATTTTTGCTTGAGCCTGCACTTTTATCGACTGTTTATGGACAGTGTGTAAAAGTGGTGGTTGTTAATGTTGTGGTGGTGTGTGTACTGTTTGACTCGAGGTGTGTTTTGCGTTCGTTGTGTGTTCTGTGTGTGTACGCAAAAAAAAAAAAAAGTTTCCACTGGTGAGTGCTGGCTGCTGCTTCTTTACTAAGTTTCTTCTTTTCGTCTAAATGTGATCATCAAATATTTATGAAAATAATTCCCAGATATTGTACTGCTGTTCTTCAAATAAAAACTGTCAGTTTTTTCTGATGCAATTTTGACCACAAATCTCTCAGAAATATTTAAGGTAATTTCATCATAAAATGGCACTTTTTATGAGTTTTAAATCACCTTTAAAAAAAAATGAAATCAATATTTATTAGCAGAATTGTGGTGGTTTCGCACATACATGAAAAAAAAAGCACAACTCAAAAAATCATGTGGTACGAAACAAACGCTTTACCAACTGGTCCCCGACACAGCTCAGATCCGTTCATAATGACAATTTTTACAGTTTAACTCTTAATCATAGCCACACTCTTCTTTCTAGAAACTTTTTTTCGATTATTAATAATTATCGGGGGCATTTCAAGACAAAATCTAATATCACTCCAAGAAACATGAAGTAAGTACACACTTGACACTTTGGTGTGAGTTTTCAAGAAAATCGGTATATATATAAAAAGTTATATTTATTAATAAGTTGAGATTATTTAGACTGATGGTAAAATAAAAAGTTAACTCTTCTTCTGTTTTACGTAAATTAAATTTAAAAGTGGGAATGCTGATGCCTGAGGGGCCTCTAATAGGAGGGAATTCCAGCAGTCAGCATGAGACTACGCACAACACAACAAAAAATACAAAGGCAATCTACAAGAGAATGCCCTTTGGATTCGCTTTTATGGTGCTACTGCTCTGGTGCAGCAGCAGCACAGAGCACTGCAGGTGAGTGTGCGGTCGGTGGTTGCGGTTGGTTGCTAGGTTTATCGTCCTGTCCGTGACGACCAACAACCGTGAACGTGCAAAAAATGAAGAGGTGGCTAGTGGTGGTGGTGGTGGTGGACTCACTTTACTACAGGCAATTTTTAAAGCCTTATTCCACACAGCCCCACACCCATAAAAATTGGCCCGTATATTATTTGGTGTTGTTGAATTGAACTAAAAATTGTTAAAAATTAAATTAGTCCCGGATTATTCTTTACAAATCAAAAGATCCAGCGTAAAAATATCCAAACATTAAAAACTAAATCACTTATGGTTAGCCAAATAAAAATTATAAACAGCTTTGAATTTATTTAAAAATCTATTTTTATTATATTCAAACAAGTTTTAGTTCTAAAAGAAGGCTTAACAATCTTTTAAAATTAAAAAGTGGTGGTGGTGGTGGATGCGTTTAAAATAGGCTTACTGCTAGCAACGCATCCGCCACCACCGACACTTTTTAATCCTTTTAAAACATTTTTTTTTTGCAAAATCTAATGCTTCTTGACCCTTTTAACCTAAAATACTTTTTAGAAGGTAAAAATCTCTATTATCAATTAAAATAAACCAAAAGATTTGTTAAAAAATACAGGACATTTTGTTTATTTTCATGTACGGAGACAGAATCGAAAACCTGTAGTGAAGTTACAATTTTTTTTTAAATAATAATCATGCAGGTGTGTGAGTGCGCGGTCAGTCGGTGTGTGCCTGTGTGAGGTTGCGGTGGGTGCCGGTGCGGCGGCGGTGCAGCAGCGATGATGCGGTCGTGCCGTGCCCGTGCTAGCCTATGCGCATGTGAGATGATGTACTGACTGCTTAAATTCCAGAGAATTTGGAAAATGATCAGCATAAAAAAAAAAGAGAAAATAACCAAAACTGTTTTCTTCGGGAAATTCATTACAGCTATTTTCGAACAGTAAAATATTTAATCAAGGATGAAAGATCGGTTGTTTAACTACTTGTGTTTTTAGTTGAAAAATTATTTATGATTTATTAGAAACATTTTCAGTTCATGAAGAGTCTTAAAAATAATCATTTAAAAAAAACAAAATATGAATTTTCATTCTGATGTATCTGAAAATATTAATTTTGATTTAAAAAAAAAAGTTAATGCATTAGCATTCATTTTCATTCATTTTTTTTAAATAAATGTCATTGGTGATTTAAAAAAAAGTAAAAGTACTTGAAGTATTAAATACATATTATATATAAATTTTTAAAATATATTTTTTTCTTTTAAGAAAAAAAAATATTTTAAATTTTTTTTCAAGAGAATGATTAAAAATTCAACTGGTGAAAAATATTTCCCTGAATGGTTCTCTAGAAAAGGGAACTATTTATTAAAAATGAATCCTATTGTTTAGTCAAAGTGTTTCAGACTTTGTTTGAGGGAAAGCTGCTGCTTCTTCAGTGACAGTGAGTGCACCACAAACATAATTTATGTCGAAGTATAAAGAAACCCTAGGTGCAATTAATTCTGTTATTGTTGTAGCTGCGAAATAAAAATCCAGGTAATTTTTAAGCTTTTACTAAGAAATAAAACTTTCAAATATTTTAAGTTGAACTAAAGTTATTTAAACAGTTTCGACTCAGCATTTTGTTTGGAAACAAATCAAAACATTTTTTTTTTTTGTTAATAAAGCTTTTTACCAATTGAGAGTACAAAGTTAAAATGAGTTGTAGTGCCAGGAGTGCCTGCAGGTAACTGGCAGGTGCGCGTGAGTGTCAGTGAATGAATGAATAACACTCAGCATCCACACACAAAACTCATCAAGCGTAATGGGGGGGGGCAAATATATATATATATATATATATATATATATATATATATATATATATATAGGATGAAAGTTATTTTCAATAATTAGTTTGATTCGCTTGAAATAAAAAGACATTCAATTGATTGACACTTGGTGTTATTGTTTATATAACTGGGTTGCTTAAACGTCAAATCGAATAAAAATATTTGTTTTAATTTCTTTTTAATGATTTCAACAATGGACACTGGAAATAAATGTTTTTAGAAGCGTATTTTATTAATTTAATAATGTTTGTTTGGTATTATTTTCAAATCATAATAAAATATTACAACATTTTGTGTGTTTTTTTTCGAAATAATTTTAAACGCATTTGGTATTCATAGCCTGTCAACTTTTGACTGTCTGTTGTCGTGGCTGAATCCGACTAGTTTCGATTTCATTTTTAACATTTTTCTGTATTTTTCATCTATTTTAAAGGTTAAACATTTTAGACAACTTGATTAAAAATACTATTTTCCACTTAAAAGGTTCAAAATAAAATGATAGTCATGGTGATTATTGTCGTTGGCACCTGGCACTTGTGTTGTGCACTAACTGGTGGTAGGGGGTGCTGCTGGTGCAGTGGATGCAGGGTGCACACACACACACAAGTAGACTGGCTATTGTCCCAGTCGCACTAACTGTATTATTGTCTCCCTTTTTACACGCAAGGAAAAATCCTGCTTTTGTTTTTAACTTGAAAGAGAATTTTTTTTTTTGATTTTTCAAAAGAAATAAAAAAAAAAGTTTACGTCTAAAAAAATAATTTTAAAAAAAATGGTTTGTGTGTGCACTCAAGACCTTGGCACTGTGTCATCATCATCGCATAGAATATTTCACACTCACCCGCAAAGGAGAATTTACACTCATAATTTCAATAGTAAAAAAAAATTGAAAAGTTTTTGAAAAAGGATTAATTTCCACTCAATATAAAACTTCAAAATTTTATTTATATAAAAAAATAAAACAACTGATTCTTACATGAGATTTTCCCCTAATTATTTCTCTTGAATGAATAATTCCTAAAAAAATCATTTTAATTTTCCGAAGTCTTATTTAAAAAAAAATAATAAATTAGGTGATTCTTCTTGCTGAGCAAGTGACATTGGCTGGTTAAAGCACATGGATGAATGAAAAGCAAGAGAAGGGAGATAATCAAAAGTTTACGATTTTTACCAGAGTGAATGAAGGGAATTCCAGGCATGACGTCAAATTGGAAGAGACACGAACGTGTTGGTTCCCTAAACCAACACGATGCACAAGAATTGACCAATGGGAAGGCGCCAAGAATCGTTAAAACAACCAATCAGATTTGAACACGACTACTAACGTAGATATCTTAAAGGCGAACGCCTCTCAAAGAAACTCATAATCTTTCTCGCTTTTTACACGTTAAATACAATTCGATTTCAATAGAAAATAGTGTTTTCTGCTGTGGATTTGCTTTCAAATTACGGCCTTTAAGGCTTCGTTTCCTCGTAATTTTCACACTAAACTAATTTAAAACTTCTATCTACCTGGATTGTTTTTAAAAGCCTGCAATTAAATAATATCCGTCTTGTTTTTCAACAATCACAAGTAAGTAAAAGCATTAAAAAAATATTTCTTTATTATATTTTTGCCTTCGTTTTTTTTTCTCATTTTTTTAAAATTCAATTTTTTTAACTTTTAGATTTTATACTAAAATACTTGCTTTATTTTCACAAAGAAAAAAAAACCCTCTGAATTCGTATTCCTTAACTTTGATTACCTATAAATCGCAAATTGACACTTTAAAGCCGCCTTCCTTGTATTTTTTTTTGTTTTGTGTTTGATGGTTTCAAGTAATTTAACGTAGAAATAAACGAATTAATTTTACTTTTATTTCAAAATTTTAAGCCTTGAATTTTTTTTTCTTTCTTCATAAAGTCTTCTCAAAACCAGATTAATGACATTATTATTATTATTATTAGTTTTAAGTTTTCTTTAAATTATTTCATTAATCTCCCGGTTCTGTTTTCTCCATTTAGTTCATTTAAAAAAAAAAATTGATTTTTTTTTTCAATTTTCCCCTCATTTGTAAAAAGGACCGAAATCAATTATTGTGCCAATCAGTGAGTCAAGTCTCAGACACCAAAACCGCCGGTTGAATAATCACTTTACGCAATCATCACGTTTCTCATTTTTCAAATTTAAATATGGTTTTAAATTAAGATTAAAAGATAGAATTATTTAATTATATTTATAAATCCAATCTTTTTTTTCTCCTTGAAGCTGGTTTGTTTGACACTTTTCTTAATTCCAATATTAAGATTTTTTATTTCTGTTCACTTTTATTTCTCTTTTTCCCTAAGTGCACTCTATTTAAACCATATAATATATATATATATATATATATATATATATATATACACATACAACACTCATAAAATCTTAATATTTATTCGTATAATATTATACAAATTTGTCACAAAAGGCCGATTAATCTTGACAATTTCTAATGCCACGTAATCATTTGAAATTGAGGAAGCGGAACTTTTCTCGTCAGCTTTTAACCTTTTCAAACCAAATTGTCCAAGAATTAATTCAATTTTTTTTTTTTAATAATAAAAACATTTTCAGTTTATGATTGACTATATTTTCCGCTGTAATTTTAGTGATCTTCACTAATTTAGAAACAACTCGAAAGGTGTAATTTTTCCTCTTTTTGTTTTCTTAAGGGGTTGTTTGTCAAACAGTCCTTCTTGTGCTTTTTCTTTTAGTCTCCGTCTTCACTGCCTGTCTTAAATTTTAGATCTTGATTTTTTTTCCCCATTTTAAACAATTTTAGATTAATTTTGAAATAAATCCATTCCTATTTTTTTTTTTTTAAATTTACCAAAGAACAGTTTGTCGTGGCGTGGCAATTTTCTAACTATTAATTGATTATTTAACTCCACCAAGCAATCGGTCAATAATTCAAATTCATACAATTCTTTCTCCATCAAATTCAATATTTTTCATATTTAACGATTAAATAAACGAAACGAAAGCTATTAATTTTTTATTTTATACAAAAATGAATGAAATTACAAATTGATGTTCATCGGTTATGTTACTGAAATATTGATAACTTTTGTTTTAATTGTCGATTATTAATCGTAGAAATCTTTACGAAACTTATTTGAATTGGAACTCGTCTGTTTTGTCTTTTAAACGAAAGAAAACATCTTTTCAGAATTGTAAAATTGAAATCACATTATTTGACTATTTTCGAAAAAAAAAATCTAGGGAAAATACTCTTATTGTGAAAAAACTGCTTAATTTGTGTTTGTCTTGTTTTCTTAAGTGTATCAAACTTTTTTTCCCGATTGATTTCCATTTTCATTACTGAAAAAAACAATTTCTGACTTTAATAGCACCGTCTTTCATCATGCAAGCTTTTTCCCATCGTTTTCCAATGAATTTACAATAACTTTTTAATCTAGAAAAGATGGTTAAAACAAAGCTCTCAATTGCCCTACAATGTATTATTTACTCACCGTCACAAATTGTTAGAAATTTATTTTTTGTCTGTTCAACCTGCTCGCCAGAAATTTTGTTTGAATCGGAAACGTAAATTGTGATTTCTTGAATGTTCCAATTTTTTTCTCTTTGACCAGGTTGAATGAATATTGCAAATAATAAAATTAGACCAAAAGCTTTTTTTTTTGTTGAAGGTTGGTTGCAATTTTTGGCCTGTTGCTAAACGTGACCAATCAAGATTGTTGAAGCAAAAAAAAAAAAAGACACTTATGGACACTTTTTGGTACTCTTTTCGAAATCTCAATTTTTTTTTCTCTAGATGTGAGGACGATTTAGCCGTTTAATTTGTGGTCCTGTTTTTTTTTTGTTTTGTTTTGTTTTTTGTTTTTTTGTTTTTTAAGTGTATCAATTTTCGATTAATTACAGATCATGAAAAAACAAAACCTCTCTGCATTGATTGTAGTTGTGGCTCTTGCCACAGTGGTCAGTTGTACCAAAAAAGAAGAGGATAATAAGAAAAAAGAAACTGTTGGAACAGTAATTGGAATTGATCTTGGAACAACCTACTCTTGGTATGTTTATTTAAAACTAAATCTTCTCTCTATCTCTCCTTTTCTCTTTTCTAGTTATTTTCTCATTTATTTTGTAATTTTTACTTTTCTAATTTTCAGTGTTGGAGTATTTAAAAATGGTCGTGTTGAAATAATTGCCAATGACCAGGGTAATCGTATTACCCCATCTTATGTAGCTTTCACCGGGGATAATGAACGTCTGATAGGAGATGCTGCAAAGAATCAACTGACCAGCAATCCTGAAAACACCATATTTGATGTGAAGCGTTTGATTGGTCGCACTTGGGATGATAAGGCAGTTCAACATGACATTAAATTCTACCCTTTCAAGGTAATTAACAAAAGCAATAAACCTTATGTGCAGGCTCAAATCAGTGGAGAAACAAAGACTTTTGCTCCTGAAGAAATCTCTGCTATGGTTTTGGGAAAAATGAAAGAAATTGCTGAAGCTTACTTGGGCAAAGAGATTAAAAATGCTGTTGTTACTGTACCTGCTTACTTCAATGATGCACAAAGACAAGCAACAAAGGATGCTGGAACTATTGCTGGCTTGAATGTTATGAGGATTATCAATGAACCGTAAGTGTACACTTTTTTTCTTTTCTCTTTACTAATTCATTATTAATCTTTAAGAGATAGTTATCAAAGTTCAACTATGAAACAAAAAGACTTGCTCTAGCACATTCCTACAAAACCTTCTGAATGCATATACTTTTATAAATCTTGAGTGCATAGTCCTAATTAAATGGGAAATGTATATGATTTCTTTTAGTTTTTCTGCATTCTTTTTGGTTGCAGATTAATTGAAAGTAATATTTTTAATTGCCAGTCTACTAGATGTTCCTATTCTTTAATTGTAATAAGATTTGTTTGGTCTGTTTTTAGATTTTCTTTTTAAATATATTTTTCTAGAACTGCTGCTGCTATTGCTTATGGTCTTGATAAACGTGAAGGAGAGAAGAACATCTTGGTATTTGATCTTGGTGGTGGCACTTTTGATGTATCACTCTTGACAATTGACAATGGAGTTTTTGAAGTAATGGCCACAAATGGAGATACTCATCTTGGTAAGATATTCATCAAGTCTTTTCTAAAATTAATGTTTGAACTTTTAAAATTTATTTTATTTAATGCATTTTATTTTATGTTTGTTTATTTATTTATTTTTTTTTTTGAAATAGTTGAATTATTTTATAAAAAATTTCTTTTTCTCTCAGGTGGTGAAGATTTTGATCAGAGAGTTATGGAACATTTTATCAAACTGTATAAGAAAAAGAAAGGCAAAGACATCAGAAAAGATAATCGTGCCATCCAGAAATTGAGACGAGAAGTTGAAAAAGCCAAGAGATTGTTGTCTACCCAGCATCAAGCCAGACTTGAAATTGAAGCTATGTTTGATGGTGAAGACTTCTCTGAATCTATTACTAGGGCTAAATTTGAAGAATTGAACATGGTGAGTTTTTTTCTTTTTTAAATTTACTTAACATTTCTTTTATTTCCTCGATTGTTGTCATCACAATATTATTGAAATCTGAACTAACTAAAATATATTTTTCTTCAGGATTTATTCCGCTCTACCATGAAACCAGTCCAAAAGGTTTTAGAAGACTCTGATCTTAAAAAGGATGATATTGATGAAATTGTACTTGTTGGTGGTTCAACTAGAATTCCAAAAATCCAGCAATTGGTGAAAGATCACTTTAATGGAAAGGTGATTATAATTTATTAATCTAATACAAATTACTTGAACACTAATGCTTAGAAATTATTAGGTTGTCCTGAAAGTTTGTAAACACAAAGAAATGGAAATTTCACTTGCCAAGTAATATGAAGAAAGAAAAAAAAGCAATAAAAGATTTTCCTCAAAATAAATTATAATTTTCCATGACTTCCTACCAATGGTTTGCAAGCTTTTAGAATCTGGTAAAAATACCATTCAGTTGGTTTTGAATCAAAAATTTCTGGGCATGCTTCCTTCATCATTACAAACTTTTGGGTCAACCTAATATCAAATAGGTTGATTTAAATTATTTAGTGGCTTTGATAAAAAATGAGTTTTATAAAAGTATTGATTTTTAATAAAGATAAAAGTATCTCTGAACAACTTTATTTTATTTATTTTTCTTAAATCTACAATTATCTTTTATTTTATTTTATTATATTTGCTAAAATTTTAAAACCTAAACCCCCTGTTTTTCTTATTTAAGGAACCAAATCGTGGTATTAACCCTGATGAAGCTGTGGCATATGGCGCTGCTGTACAGGCCGGTGTACTTAGTGGAGAAGAGGACACTGGAGAATTAGTATTGCTTGATGTCAACCCTTTGACTATGGGAATTGAAACAGTTGGTGGTGTCATGACCAAATTGATCCTTCGAAACACTGTCATTCCAACCAAGAAATCCCAAATCTTTTCCACGGCTTCCGATAATCAACCAACAGTAACAATTCAAGTGTTTGAAGGAGAACGTCCCATGACAAAAGACAACCACTTGTTGGGCAAATTTGATCTCACTGGCATTCCCCCTGCCCCTCGTGGAGTTCCTCAGATTGAAGTCACTTTTGAAATTGATGTGAATGGGATTCTCAAAGTAACAGCAGAAGACAAAGGCACTGGAAACAAAAATAATATTGTCATCCAGAATGACCAAAACAGACTTACACCTGAAGAAATTGAAAAGATGGTTTCGGATGCTGAGAAATATGCAGATGAAGACAAAAAAGTGAAAGAAAAAGTGGAGGCCCGAAATGATCTTGAAGGATTTGCTTATTCTCTAAAGACTCAACTTGCAGATAAAGAGAAATTAGCAGGCAAACTGAGCCCAGAAGACAAAGAAACCATTGAAAAAGCAGTGGAAGAAAAGATTAAGTGGTTGGAAGAAAATCAAAATTCAGAAGGTGAAGAATACAAAGCCAAAAAGAAGGAACTTGAAGAAATTGTACAACCTATTATGAGTAAATTGTATCAAGGACAAGGAGGAGAACAGCCCCCACCTCCACCCCAAGGTGAACAAGAAGAAAAAGACGAGTTATAAAATTAGTATCTTTTAGGATACTTCCAGGACTTTTAACAAATTAAAAGAGAAACAATTCTATAAACTAATTCAAAAGGCCAAATACAAATTGATTTTGGCTGAAATGAATTTCTTCTAGATTGCCTACTGATTGAAACTTGTGTGTGCGTGTATATATATATAGTTTTCATGTCATGTGCTGTGTTGTTTTCATATACATCTTCACCATTTATATATGTTAACATATACATATTTCCTCTTTCCCTCTGAAATCTTTGTCTGGCTGCTATCAACACTTCTCCTTTTCATTCCAAGTTTCAATCGCTTTATGGCAAATAGTTTCTCTTAAAAGTAACATTTCTAAAAACCATTTTGAGGACCACCTGTTGCCAACTGGTTCCAACTATACTTCCTAGTCTGTATCAGACCCGATACAACCTGAACATGCAAGGCACATGTTCAGACATGATATCAGCCAGATAAAGATCTGCAGGTTATAGGTGAACATTAAAATTTGTAAAAATTTTCAACTATTGTTTTTTGAAATTTATCATTTAGCACTTGGCACTTTTTCTGATTCTCTGTGCAAAGAAATTAGGAGGGATTTTTTTTTTTTTTTTTTATCAATCAAATTGAAAACCTGTTAAAACATTCCTGATATAGTATAGTCTCCCTCCCCTAAAGAAAAAAAGCAAAATGTTAAGGTTATTACATATTTATAATTACAACTTATGTTTACTACTCCCTCCATGAGAAAGCTATGTAACCTGTTTTTGGGTGTTTTTTTTTTCTACAAAGTTTACAAATTTAATAAAAAAAAAAAAAATATAAAGAAATTTAAAAGTTTTTTTTTTGTTTTTTTTCTGAATCAAATTCTATTTAAATAACCAATTTTTAACATTTGCATCATAATCTGAACTTCCATATGAGTTTTTCTGTATGAAGAGCTAAAATTGCTGCCTATTACTAATCTTTATTAGTAACATTTTTTTAAAGCATACGAAATTCAGATAGTTTTACTTTAGCTGCAATTGACTAAGATACGAGTCTTGCAAAGATGAAAATCTTATATCAGTTTTCTATTTAAAATCTTGTGAAACCAGATTTTAGAAAGAAATTAGGTTGATATCTTCACTTGAATAGTTTGTCACTTAGAAAAACATTTAATGAAATGAGCTGCTTTATTTTGAGATCATCTCTCTGTGTGTGTATATATTTATATATATATATATATTATATACTGGATGAGCAGCACTAACCAAGTTTGGCACAAGGCAATTTTTAAGGTGAATGCAATGGTTTTGACTGGTATTTAAGCTAGTGTTTAATATATATATATATATATTTGTATGTATAAATATATATATATATATATATATTTGTATATGTTGTTTATACCCTATTTTATTTACAAATATATAAAGAGATCCCCCCCCCAATATTTGAATTTTCAATTTTAAAAAAAAACTTCAGTAACTTTTTGCTTTGAGATTTTAACAGGTTTTGATTTTGATGTAAAATCTTAGAATAGTTTTAAGAAATATTCTAATCTCAACTACTTTACATAAGCAGTACAATGGTTAATTTTTTTTTTTTTTTTCTTAAATTGTTACATTTGTGATTAACTTCACGGTAAGTGTGGCTTACTTTAAAATGATAGAACACCTTATTAACAAGTTAAATATTAATGGCTCTTTTTCCGTTACTTTAGGTTTGAGTTTTTATCACTAAATTTAGTATTAAGGATTATTAAAGATAAAGCCAATTATTTGCAACCGTGGTAGGATTTTTGAGCTCAGTATCCAGATTGACTAAAAGGAACGTACATTGGACAGAATCTGGTGACTAAAACCTAAATTGCGAGACCAAGATGCAAGCATGATTTTCTAGCAATGTTTAAAATTATTATTAAATAAAAACTTTATTACTACGTCAGCTCCATTAACTATTGCAAGTAGAATTGTAAAGTGATCTTTTTAACTGTTAATTTTCTCTGTACAAATTGTAAAATTTCAAAATTTGTCTACAGTCATTGATAAACTTGTAATATTTAAATACTCAGTAATTAATTTAAAAAAAAAATTCAATTTCAACCAATCTTATTACATTTGGTAAGAATTAAAACATTTTATACAGTTGATAAAATATTTAAGATCATGACTTTCAAGAATATGGTTGCAGTTGCGAAATGCAAACCTTAACAGTTGCACTTCACAATTAGACTAATATATATATATATATGCTGCTGCATCTGACAAAGTCTTATGCTCTGTAACAGTACTATTAAAAAATTTTCATTTAAAACAAACAAAAAAACATTAAAGATATTTTTTCTGGAAATTTACATAAGATTATAGTGAAAAGAATATCTGAAAATTTGTTCAAGAAAAAAAAGTTAAATTTATGGTCTTTGAATAAATAAAAAGAACTAATCAATCAATTGAATTATTTCTTTTATTACTGCGGTAGTGGTATTGCTGCTGCATTATTTTTCAAATAAAAATATTTTAAGGAAATTTTCCTAAACTTTTTAAAATTAATTTTTCTCAGATTAAAAAAATATATATATATATGAATAATTTTCATGTAATAAAAAGAATTAGAGGCTTTTGGTTTTAAAATCTAAATTTTCATTTGGTTATTAGATTTTTTTTGGTGAGCTCTAAAAACATTGAGATTTCAGCTGGTAGCAGATTATTGCTTTAAGTTAATATCATGTCGACAAGGAATAGATAACCTACGTCACACTTTTTTAATATATCAAGTTGATTCATGTCTGTTCTAACCAATAACAGCACTTTGGTGTTGGGTTATTTATTTATTTTTTCTTCTTTTAATGAATAAATTAAAATAGCTATTAAAAAAGCCAAGCCAGCATAATAAATGTTAGATTTAGAAAGCCTGACAAGTTCTCTCATTTATTTGACTTGGTGTCAAATTCCTGTTAAGCAAATGGAATCTAAAGGTGTTAAGGTTGATTAATTAAACCGTTCTAAACGCTTTCTGAGGAGAGCAAAATTGCATCAAAATTAAAGTTTGGAAAAAATTTCAAATTGCTTATGGATCTTGTGCCAGTTAGAGAGAGCTATGATGAATCCGTTTTTGGTCTAACGAAGTATCCAAAACAATCAGGTGAGTAATATGGAGTCAGTCATGAGCAATACTTTATTGAATAATACATAATTTTAGGTATCAGTTAACAGAAAATACAGAGGTGCACTTAACATGCCAGATATAAAATTTCAATAGTTTTCTTTCCAAATAGAATTTAATAAAAAGTTTACCATGAAGTGAATGTAATTTCATTGCTGGAAAATTTGGTACACTTGTAATTTAGTTATACACTTTAAAAAAAAACAATTCTTGCTCAAGTACATAATAAATATGCTTCTGGTATGCTAGAATAGTTTTCTGACATAGGCATTCTCTTTATAAATGTGCCTCTGATTTGCTAGCTAAAAAATATATTGGACGTAACTGTCAGTCTTATAGATAATACAAAAATCGGATCATCTTGGTTGTATGATACCTTACATCCTGTAGCACTTTAGAAAATGAAACCACAATTGTTATTTTTTTTTAAATAAATTTGCATATAAATGGAACTGCTTTTCTATATAATAGGTATCCTTAATTATCTTGGTGGCAAGTCTTTAGCACCCAGGCAATACTTCTAGTGTGTGTGTGTGTGTATGTATATATATAAGTCCGATCATTGTGCTTGATTGGGTTCTATATTCGGTTTCAAGTTTCTGGTTTATGAGCACTGCGCATGGCTAGATTAAGCAGAATAAAACAAAAATAGAACTGTAAACTCTCATATTTATAAATTGTCACCCATCCAACTACTGACAAGGCTCGGCGTTGCTTAACTTCAGTGATCTGACGGGAACCAGTGTTTCCAAATCGACTTGACCATATAAATCATTTTAACATTAGAGTGGGGATTCTTGCTTAAAAAATCTTTCTTAAAAACACAGAAAATATGAAGAAGTGTTTTTTAATTAAAAAAAATTAAAAGAGAAGCGTTTTTGAAATTTAAGAAAAAATAATTCATTTTCAAATACAAAGTGTTTTTGATAAAAAACTTTTTTTAGTTTAACAAGTATTGTTCAAAAAATAAATAGAAATAGAAATGTAATTTCTTTATTAAACCAAAAAAAATAAGATAAAAAGTGTTTATATTCAGAGTTCTTCAGAAAAAAAGTATAATAGTTTTATAAAAAATTATTCACACCACTAAAATTTGCATATGTATGGTACAGTCTTTTTATTTAATAACCTTCGTTAACTACCTAAAAGAAAAACATTAGAAATTAAATTATTAATTAGATAATAGGCTTTCCTAATTATCTTAGTGGTAAGTTTCTGGCACTGTGCAATACTTCTAGTATATACATTTTTTCTACTGAACCAATTTTTGAATTTTTTTTTTTGAAATATAGCTAATGAGGTCCTATCCAACTATATCACCTGTTTGAAATTTAGTTGCGAACAGATTTAGTGGTGGGGGATTGAATGTGTCTCGATTCATGAAATGTTGGACTTAAGAATATATTCAACCACTACCGTGGTTGAATGATTAGACTCAGCTAGTGTTTAGGAAAGCTGTCTAAACACAATATTGTCTGTCATTTAGATGTTCTATTGTTAAAAATCTGCTTGTTTAGAATTAATGCTTTGGGGTGACTATAGATATCTACGAAAGAACTTTTGGAGCTCTGAATTAACATGAGGGCACATTAAGGTGTGTGGACATTCAAAATAAGGTTAAAGGAACCAATGCTTCCTAAACATATTTCCACCTAATTATTTTGTGATTTGTAGCATTTCTGTTGAGATTTGGTTTTTGTCTTCAATGGAATAGCCTATTCTCATAAGCAACTACTAGAAGAACAATGGGTTCATAAAGATTTTGCAGTCTTATTTAGGCGAGTGGCTTCCTTCTATAAAAAAAATCCAGCCACTGTAAATGGACAACTTGCATTATGGAAAACCTGAAAGAAGTTTGAAAATAACAAACGACTAAAGACAGTGATCGATATAAGATAAAGGTAGGTATATATTTCTTCCTGGTTTACATAATTTTAGTTATGGAAAACACTTAGAAATAAAAGCTTCAAGTGCCAAATTTTTGTTTTGGTAGAAATATGAATTACAACATTTTCTTTTTACAATCAACCATAAGCCATAATAACAAACAAATTGAATAACCAAAACAGTTGATATACCTTTAAAAAATTCAAGCAAACTAAAAAAATGAACTTCCAAATAAATGATGTGGATTCAACTTTTACTTGGATTATTGAAAGATCATGATTATTTTGTATTTTGTATAAATAAATAAATAAAAAAGATGCCAATGCAATAAATTGTGTTCCTTCAACTCAAATATGGTATAATTCCTCTTTAGGTCGAGTCAAGTTCTCTAACACCAATTATGACTATTATCACTGCTGCTGACTGCTGCTGCTGCTGTAGTCACCCATAAAGCTGACAAATTTTGGTACAGAAATTCTGAGACTTTCAGTAAGAAAAAAAATATTCAATTCTGAGTTAAAACATTTGCTGTTACCTTCCACATTCTGATCAAAATCAGAAGAACATGTCTATTATCTTTAACAAATTTCTTTAAGGTGTTTACAACTTGTAGCTTTAAGTCTCTGGGACACAAATTCTACATGATTGATTATCAATGCTTTGAATTCAATTGAATAAAATAATATACAATCAATATTTTTTGAATATTTTTATAATTCTATATAATATATAATTTGAAAATATTTTGGGATCTTTTCTAGAAGACCCCCACCAAAAAAAATAACCCCACCACCCAATTACTCAAAAAAAGCAAAAGTAAAAGTGTGTTTTATTAACCCTAACCCCTAACCCTAACCCACCTGAGACGAGAGCGACAGTAGGTTCATTCTTGGGGTGACTCTCCCAAAGTTAGTGAGTGTTATGGGAGTTACTTCCCCGTGGCGGTGGTATTTTTTTTTTTAGAATTCCGATTTTTACATTAGTGGCGGGGGTCTTCTAGAAAAGATCCCTATTTTTTTTAAATAAATAAAAAAAGTAAAAACATTTGCGGAATAAATTTTAATTTACACTGAGTTACAGGTGAAATAGCAACAACAACATCAACGTGCAGTTAAGCAATGTAGAGCTTGTTCAGTATTTAGCTGGGTGGGTGTGGGTGACTCGTGACTACTTCAGAATGGTTGCACCCGCACGCACCAGGATGGTTGGCAGTTTGTGGTAGGATCAGTCGAATGCATTAAGCAGTCGAACAGAAGGACATTTCCCCTCCCTAACACTGACCAGCCATGTTAAAGAACGGTCTTCAATTCGAGTTACCTCCAAGGGTTACGACTGAAACTTTCAGAAGTCTCTGACATTGTAAAATCTCTATAACAACAGGAAGACTGACCTAAGGTCTTCCTGCTCAATAACGGTACTTAATTCAAACTTAACACTCACCTTTCAAATTTTGATTTTTGTTGATTCTTAGGGCTATTGTTTAAAGTTAAGATTAGGGTAAGTCAAAACAACAATGAAAATGACGAGAGCATTATTGAAAACCATAATAAAAGTGGATACAACTTAAACCATGAAAACTTTGTCAGCGACAATTTTAAATGTGATATTCATTTAAAAAAAAAGACCCAAATAGCTTGAAAAAGCAACATTTTTGAAATTTTAAATTAGCCAGTAAGAAGCATTAAATTTTCTCTCGAAGATTATTAACTTTAAACTTTACTATTTTTCCCATATTGAACTGACAGATAAAAAAGGATAAGTTTTAATGAAAGAAAATACAATTGTTTGTTTCACTTAATTGACTATATTGACACACATCAAAGGTTACAGGTCCACCACACCACGTACACAACAACAACTATACAATTTTTCAAGTTTGACACTAATTTTTTCCATTTGAAAAACAAATTATTTGTTCTGCAGGGGCAAGTCTGTAGACCAGGGCTCTCCAAAGTACAACCCGCTCGTGGGCCAGATCCAGCCTGCCAAGAAGCTCTTTATTTCGCCCATCAAAGCTTTTATAGAAAACCTTGAAAAAATTTTAAAGAAAAAAGTTTTATTCAGCTAATAATGATGATCACTCGACGAATTATATAGGCACCATTTGCACCAATCACCATCGACCGCACACACAGAGCACTTGCGGAGCACAAGCAGTACAGACAGCACCATCAGCAGAGAGCAGTGAGCACTACAGAGCCAAGACCCACTTCTCGACACAGCCTGTTATCCACAGATACACCCTAAAACTTTGAGTGAAAACGAATGTTTACATTTGGTTCCTTTTGATGAGAAATTTATGGCAAAAACAAAATTAGTAAAATAATTATTTAGAAATTTTTATTCATTTTCTTTTTACTTTACTTCATGATAATAAGAAAAGAAATAAAAACCCACAGAACTGGTTAGTATTTCTGGCTGGAAAGAAGAATATTTCTTCTTTAATGCCTCATTGCTTTCTTTGCTTGTTAAATTCAACAATAACAGTCTGTTAACTTTACTCACTCATCGTGTGTCTGTGTCACTTCCTAAACAACCCACTGAAATAAATAAAACTACTGTCGTAAAAATTTATTAAAATTATAAGGGATTAATGATTAAAAAATGGGCCTGACCAGACCACCAAACCTAACTAGAACTAAAATCATTTTCTGACGAGAATTTAACTGCCCTTTACAAACACACCATTAGTGAAAAAGGGAAAAGCATTCAAACTTTATTACAACAACGCCGACAACGGAAATTATTTGAGAAGGGAAATAGTTAGGTTATCACCGGTATTTAGAGCGCGGGTAGCTGTAATATTTCTTTTTACTGTTTTAATATCGGTCTCCGTCCGTTCTATAAGATGAATACCCGGTTATATCTTTTAGATGTTTCTGTGCAAATGTACAGAGAAGGTACTAATCTTCATGGATCTATGGAAAGAATAGCCATTATGTTAGCTGGTTATTCTACGGCGACAAGACCTATTTACAGATTTAAAGTAAGTTTTTCTGACAGCACCAGATTAAAAAAAATGACCCAAAACAACCACATGCGTGTAAAATTCCTTTTTATATCGGCTTTAAAGCAACAATAATTCATGTTTTTTTGTTTACTTTGTCTCGTTTTATTAAATATTTTAGATTGTGTATCATCACGAAAACAAGTAATTAAATCCAATAATCAAGTTTTTATGTTATTTTTGAATTGGAATCTTCCTCGACCAAAACTTCACTTTCTTAGCGTACCCGACCCAACTTAATCTTTTAATAAAAAGTACCGTTTTTTATTTTTAGAAGAATTTTCCTTTAATCCATTCCTTTTTTTTTGGTATATCAAAACAATGTAAGCTTAAGGACAACTTTATTTAAACCTTCCATGTTTATATTTTTTTTCAACTTAAAAAAGTTAAAGAACTTAAAATAGTGAGTTGAGAGGAGACACTGGAGAGTTCTTGAGTAATTTGATTAAATGGTCACGAAGTTGGGGCTCAATCCAGCCAGAATTTTATGAATGAAAATTAAACTTTTATATTTACATAATTCATGACATTCATCTTACCTGCACGCCTTAATATTAATAGTAAAACTGAACTTGAACCAACACAAAAAATGGCTTTAGCTTAAACGCACACCTTCAGTTGTTGTTAACACTAAAGAACCTTTGTTTAAACTGGTTTCAGGTAATTCTTAGAAAGCAAATGATCAAACAGTGCAGACAGCAAAAACCTATAAGAATAAAAAAAAAAAAAAAATTTTTTACTGTTAACTATTCATCTATAGCACAATTATTAGTGTTTTTGTCTAGACTTAAAGCTAATGTTCTCGAAAAGTGGCTAAACTAAAAAATGTATGTAAGAAATATCTTTCAACTGAAATAATTAATATTCGGAATTAAAAGTAGTTTTTTACAGATATTTTTTATTTAGTCAAATCAGTTTCATCTGCATCGAAAAAACTTGTCAAAATTTTACAAAAAAGGTTATTAAATTGTAAAACAATGGCCCAAGTTTTCAGAGGTTTACCTTTTTTTTTTCTTTTTAAGAATGGAATTATTCTTAGTTTTCATTTGAAATGGTCAATAGAACAGAACACAAAGGTTAAATGTCGATTTTCTATTAAAACAAGAATAAAAAAAAAAATAATTCTGATAGAAAAAAAAAGTAAAATTTGATCAAATTTATTTTAAAAATTGCTTTTTACAATTTTAAGTCTTCAAATCTCCATTGATTTTATTAAAAAAAAAAACACTTATTGCTTAAAAATTAAGTATAAAAACATTTTTTAAACTTCTTTGTCTAGGGTTATTTGTTATATATTATTAGTTAGAAGTTTTTAAAAACTGCCCTAAATTCAGACTAAATACAAGAATTTAGAAAGATTTTGAGTTCTTTACATGATCAGGAAAAAAAGACTTTGAAATGAAATTTATGTCAAAGGCCTTTCATCTTAGCTGACAGGCTCACAAGTCTTTTGATGTGGTACCAATAGGCGCACCAATAAAGTACCTAAGTATTCAACATCCAACCAAATTTGAATTGGATCATGGAATCGCTACCAGTGGCAACCAGAAAAACCCTGCCTCATCAGGCCACTTCTGTAGTTGTCAATTAGGATGAATACCCTATCATGAAGAAAACTGCTTGTAAGAATATCCACCATGTTGGCTAACTGAAATAGAGATCTTGCTGTTGCAGTGCAACCTAAATGGGCAACGTACACACCAATGCCTGGCAGAAATGTCCGTGTTAACTGCTTCAGATGCGGGAGGGGGACTGCATACAGTGCTCTCCAGTGATAACAACCCCAGAGAAAGATTGACTATGCATGCACTGTGCACTTTTATTCTCCCATCAAATCAGGGCCCCTAACAATCAATTGTCTATGAAATGAGGGTGAGATGTCAATGCCACATTCTCTTCATCTGATTCATTGCTAACACATTTGACTGTAATGTATCAATGTAAGCAACAGCAGAAGATTGATATAATGTGGGCGATTGAGAGAGTATCTCATTTAGGTGAAGGGAAACACTTATTCCAAAAGCCCAGGGAAACACCTTGTGGGCAAAAAGGCTAAGAGATTGGAACTCCAAATCCCAGCTGCTTTGTTGCAGTCTTCCTACAGAAAAACGCTAGCCTGCAAAGAGCTAATACAGGTGAATACAAAAAAAAAAACAATTATGAAATCTAGTAAAAAAGAGTTGACTCCACGCTAGCCAAGCAAGAGATGTAAATAAATGAGTCTGGTTAAAGACCTCAATTGGATGGTGCATGACCCCTTATTATATTTACTTGGTGAGCACCCTCAAGTTTGGCACAAGGCCATTTTTACTTGCTCTTACCCGGGCTTTATATATTCGGTGTTACCCTTCACCTAGATGAACTGCTCTAACGAGCCCCATCTGCCTGACCCCTTATGAATGTCTCACAGGGGTGAAAAGTCCACAGAACATTCAGTCAATGGGATGCCCCACCATGTCAGGGACCTTCATCCTATCATAGTCATTATTCAGAGAGTAAAAGTGACAGCAAGCCCTCAACTCAGAGTGCATCTTTAATTCCCAGCCACAAGGCATGCATTGATTTCTCTGAAGAAGACGACACATCTGCACTGAATAACACTTCTCCAGGTGAGTCATCCATCAAAGAAGTACTTTACCTGAAAGATGCAAAGAAGACCAGCTCCCTCATGTGATCATCAGATCACAAGGGAATGTAGCGGAACTGAGCATCGACAGTTCATTGGTTCTACGAAACTCACTAAAGAAAATTGGATGAATAAAAAAAACAAAAAAAAACAGCATGGCTTACCTGAGGATTTGGAACTGGGCCGAAGTCAAGCCTAGAAGAACAAGCATTTTCAGACAATACAGTTTATAGTTTATATCATGAATTCTATATTCAAGTTTATCAGCTGAGTCAAGTATACATATTTAGTGATGTCAGCAGTTGGGTGGTTCTTTTATTACCTTTGTAAACAGATAGCATTGTGATGTGAAATGGAGGAAGAGATTACCACTTTGCTACATAGAATGAGTAAATAGTCATGACCAAAACGTTTTTATGTAAGTAGAACTTAAAGATAATCCCTTCCTTAAATGAGATTGATTCTTTTTGAATACAGTCTGACAACTCGTTTGATTCTTCAGGCTTTTTTTTGTTTAACTGATATTCATAAAATAAAAGTGATGTACATAAATAGTGGCAATATAATTTTTAAAAAAATGGTAAGCAGAGTCTTCTTGTCTTTGTTAGAACAACCAAAATCTACCCCTAAATTCTTTAATGTCACTAAAATTTAAGAATAAAAATTGGTTGACCTAAGGAACTGGACCCTATCCCCTTCCCGTCTAATTTATTTCTAGAATTATTGGCAGACTTTAAGATTATTCAAGAAAAAATGAAAAAAATTATCCTAAACCTTTTCAGGAATTCTTCCTCTTGGATCTTGGTGTTGTAGGTTTTCATTTTGTCATAAAGTAAATAGATATTCACCTTGTCAAAATTAAGTGTTTATGGTAGTTCTAAAAACCATTGTAAACACTTGATTTTGACATATCTTGTAGAAAATAGATAAAAACAACTTTTTTTTCAATTCCAAACATTTTTGGAAAAGTTTGGGTTTCAGGTTTTGTTCTTGGAGTTTTAACTTAGAAATAAAAGTTTAGATTTTAAACTTTTTGTAAAAATTTTATTTGTAAAAATGTCTTGGTTTTATTTTATTTTTTAATAAAGAATTCAAAAATACAATTTTTTTTCTCATCAATCCAACCTCAACCATCATTTTAAAAATTGCAAGGAAAATTATTTTTAATATTTTTTTTTTCAAGGTATCAACAATTTTTTGTAGGATGTTCCAAAAAACAAATACAAGTTCTGCGCTCATACCTAATAGTAATTGGTAAATTAAAATTTGTAAATTTTAATTGTGATATCAAAAACAAGCAAATTTTCATAAAATTATTTCACTTAACTCTTTATCATGTAATTACTCAGTGGTTTTTGAACTAAATAACCTTTGCAAGGAATATAACTTGTAATTGGACTAAAAGTAAATTTTTTTTTCATTTTTTTTTTAGGTTTCTGGAGAAGGAAGAGTTTTAGCTGGTAAGTATCTTTTCTTTAATAGAATCAAGAATTTTTCTACATCATTTCTTTTGATCAGAATAATATTTCCTTTAATAATAAATGTTTTTTTTTTAATTATCAAATCTAATTTTGTTTTTTAGAAAGATTATTGGAAAACAATGCTAACTTCTTTGATTCATTTGTCAGTTGAAAATTAAAAAGAGAATTTGAATCCATCAGGATTCATTGGGGCAATTTTGAAAGGAATTTGATGATTTGTAGGTGATCAACATTTAAACCAACTTTCATAATAAAAACTTGAGAGAATCAAGTAAACATAAACAAAATACCATTCTGGCATTAAA
>JAUZSX010000031.1:414647-432326 GCA_034780655.1 Idiosepius hallami
TATATAATGATGTTGAGAGGGATCAATCTGTTGATCTATCCTTGCTCGAATTTACAGTTAGAGTGCTCGATATTGGTGATAGAGCGTGTATAGTAAAGTAAAAATAAAAAATAAAATCCAAAGTTTGGTCTGACAATCGCACAAGCGTGAAACTTACAGTAACCAGAGGCCGGTGTTTTTCCGGGTTTGGATTTTACCTTTTATTTTTTTTTTTCTTTGAAAGTGTGGATGGTACCAAAACATATCTGATGGAGGAAGGACATTTCCAGGATTTTTCTTTAAGTTTAAGTAAATAAAACCTGTTTATTCATAAAAATTGTATTGCTTAAATGCTTATTTTCTTTTTTTTTTTAATTATTCCTAAAAATAATAAAATTTACTGTTTATTAGTTTATTCAAATCTCTATACATCTACAACCAAGGACCCTATGGCAGAGTCGTAGGCCAGTGGTTAGCGTATCTGTCTTTCATGGCGTAGTTCGCAATGTTCGAATCCCACTCAGGGTTTGAAAAATCGCAATAATGAATGTCACTGATGAGATCCAACAAGATCGAAAAAGCTGTCTGACACTAAGAACACTGTGTTCTGCAAACATTTTGCGTTTGATTGTTCACTCATATATATTATGTTTATTGGTAGTACGTTCCAGTCCCTTACATATTTAAACGAGCGTAAATAAACTGGCTTCTTTTCAGTCTGATGATCATGCAGGCGGAAAACTGACAGTCACTGAAGACTATTGACTGTGTCTCTTCGCTTAACTGATATATATGGGCAGCAACGGTGGAGCATTGGTAAAAGCTTGGGCTCTGAAATCATATTATGTGAGTTCAAATCCCAGTCAAAACCATTACATTCACCTTTAGCTACCTCAGGCAGATGGGGTTTGTTAACTCGGGAGAGCAGCTCATCAAGGAGAAGGGTAACACCGAATATAAAAAGCCCGGGTAAGAGCACATAAAAATGGCCTTGTGCCAAACTTGGTTTGGTGCTCATCAAGTAAATATAATAAATAATGATTATTTTTTATGTTAAGATAAGATTGCATGTTTTAATTTTGATTTTTAAGGTTGACGTAGGTATGAAACAGACAGACAAAACTGTTGGGTTGCATGGAACATATTTAAAGAATTGGGAAAATATAAAATTGCAAGTAAGATTCTATCTATATATTTATAAAAATCAGATTGTCATGGTTGTATGATAACCTAAATCCTGTAGCTCTTTGGAAAATAAAACAACAATAGTTATTTAAAAAAAAAACAAAAACATCCTGACAGATTTGCTATAAAATGGAGTTCATGTATGTTTTGATATTTATATTCATTGATAAAAAATATTAGCAACGTTTTTGGCATTCTTTAATGAATAATTTTACTTATTATTGTATTAATTGAATTTAAAATAATACATTTAAAAATTTTATCTTCAAATGATTTACATAAATATCTTAAATAATAATTACTTTCTCATCATAAGATGAAAAAAAAATCATTTTACACTATTTTTCTTATTTAAAAAATGAATTTACAACTTAATATACATAAATGTGGGCAGTGACGATGGAGCATTGGTAAAAGCTCGGGCTCTGGAATCGTATTACGTGAGTTCAAACCCAGTCAAAACCATAAACATTCACGTTAGCTGTCTCGGGCAGATGGGGCTTGTTAACTCGGGAGAGCAACTCATTGAGGTGAATGGTTACACTGAATTTAAAAAGCCCAGGTTTCTAGAGCACATAAAAATGGCCTTGTGCCTAACTTGGTGTGGTGTTCTACCAAGTAAATATGATACATAAATGTAGATTTTATATAGTTTTGATTAACATAAAATTGGTGGAAATTCTAACATGGACTAAATTCTGGGATTGATAGATACTTTAAATAATAACAGAATCTTATTTCAAAAATAAATTAATTTTAAAAATTCAGAAATTTTAAAAAATATTATTTGTTTTTATCTATCTTTTTAGGGTCTATCAAGAAAAACAAGAAACTTTATACATATGGCTTCACGTGACCCAAGCTGTAAAAGTGGTAAGTACAAAAATATTTATAGTTTGGTATTTCTCAAAAGGTAACTCTCAATCCATAACAATCATGGTTACAAAGACATTAGTGTCCGTGGTGTTCAAAATCAAAACTGTAATATTAGTAGTTTCAGGGTGAAGTCGAAATTGGTATTTTCATGGTACTAATTTTAATGGAGTAGAATATCCATAATAGATCCAAGAATGATTATGAACTGAATTAATATTTTTTTAAATTGTATTACTTACTTAAATTCTTTACTCTTAATCTTCTTAAAAACTTAAATCCACAAAAGGGAGCATACAAAATTTATTCATTGATATCCATTTTTTGAGGGTTAAACCACTGAAAATTTATTAAGCATTACTAATTATTATTTCAAAAAAATAATAGTTGCAATAGCAATTTAACTAAAAGAATCACTAATTGTATAAGTCTTAAAGAGTTTGTAATATGATCAAACTAAAAAAAAAAAACGAAATTGCTTCTTTCTGAAGGTTGGAAAGAAATAATGTTTGTTAAATGTTTTAACAATTATTAGAATGAAACATTTTGAAGATTTTTCCAAAGTTTTAAAATTTCCAAATCTGTTATTTGTTTTCTCTTTCAATCAGGACAAGAGACTCAAATCAATTAATAAACACAATCATTTTTCAGGGATTCCAGGAGACAGAGATGTTATTATAGAAATTGACATCAGAAAAGCAAAGAAAGGTTTGTACACAAATTCATTTCTTTGTCTAAAAAGATCAAAGTTTTGTTCATGAAAGAACATATGAATCTGATATTTGCAATTTGGACAACTTTTCCTTTTCTAACTTAAAGAGTTCTTGTCTCTTATAATTTTCAAACTAGGATCATTTTTGTTATCTGCAATCCATTTAACAGAAAATGATAAAACCTTGAGTAATCCTTAGAAGCAACGAGGTGTCGAAGTTAAGGGGTCTCCAAATATGACAATGACGTTGGTCTCTTGTGTGAAGGGGCTCATGTTGAAGTGCCTTGCAGTGCTGCTATTTAGTTGCATATAATTCGTAGTAACTTCTGTTGTGTAATTCATTGTTTCGTCAAGTTGAGTCGATTATGGAGGGGGAATCGACAAAGTGCTCATATTGAGGACTGTTGTCAGTTGTGTTTACACAGAGATCTTGTCTCGTTGGCCCTTGAACTCCAACTGCTCTGTTCTTGTTGTTCCAATCTCACGGTGAGAGAAAACTGTCACGAGTGTCATATAATGAGTTGAAAGTCTTGTTACGTCCTGTCGTAAACGTTGGTGACATTAACTGTCTTCTTCAAACTCTATGATACAGATAGAGGATCACTCATATGGAGAAATATTGTAAGAATGTAAATTTCAACTTAAGTCTATTATTTGCACTTTTAGTTATTCTGGGCTTGCTGAATTGGGAGAGCCAATGGAAGGACAATGCAACTCGTGAGTTGTAACAGACAGTACATATGAAAAAGAAATACTTTCAAATAAAGAACCTAGTCTCATAATGACTGAAATACTTTAGGGAACTGCTATAGAATACTAGAAGTATTGCCTGGCTTCGCCCAGTGCTGGGGACTTGCCAATATTTTTTTTTCAAAAATGTGTCGGGTTTGAAAATGAATTATTTTTTCTTAATTTTCAAAAATGTTTCTCCGTTATTTATTTACTCATTTATTTTCAATTCAAAAATGCTTCCTCGTATCTTCTCAATGTTTAAAATAAAGTTTTTTTTAAGCAAGAATTACCACTCCTAAAGTGCTGAAATGATTTATACGTTTAACTTGCATTGGAGACACCGCTTTTTATCAGATCACCAAAGTTAAGTAATGTCGAGCCTGGATGGGAGACCATTTAAGAATACCAGTGTTCGCAGTTCAATTTCTTATTTTCTTCTGGAAATGTAGTGTCTGCATGATCTAGCCAAGTGTAAGTGCATGCTCAGAAATTTGAAACCAAATGTAAATCCCATTCAAGCACAACAAATAGAGTTTTAATAGTATAAAGATATAAATGATATTTTGTATCCAATCAACTTAATAACTGAAATTATAGCAAAACTATTGGTAATTGTTTTGAAACATTCTGCTTTTCAGATGGAATACCATTTTTTGAATCTGAAAATGGAATCATTTTAAGCCCTGGAAACAAAAGTGGTGTAATTTCAAAGAAATATTTCCGAAGTGTTTCTCACAAACTAGGTATTTTTATTTCTATCAATAATAGCAAATAGTGGTGTAATTTCAAAGAAATATTTCCGAATCTCCCGTGAAGACTTCTGATTATCGCATAAAGATTCCTGAGTTCAATCACCTAAAAAAGAGTGAAGATTTTATCAGCCAAAACTTAGTAAAGGTGAAAATGATAAGATCAAGGACAACAGATCTACAAACTATTTTCTAGTGTATATAATTTTGTAAACCTAAACGGTTTACCTGATTAAAAAGATAATTTTAATTGAAAAGAACTTTAATCCCTTGTCTGCTCCATTCCGACAATGGCTTTTTTGTTACTCTCTGGCTATCTTCTGTGAATTTGGTCGATTAGAGCTCCCTCTGGGCATACAACTCAAAGTAGGAGAGACAAGGGTGTGCCATTTGCAGTTTCTTATGTGAATTTGGTTGATTAGAGCTCCCTCTGAGCATACAACTCAAAGTAGGAGAGAGACAAGGGTGTGCAATTTGCAGTTTCTTGTCTCTTCTCATCTTGCAGTTTTATCATGTTGTTTTAATCTTGTCCTGAATGCCAAATGAAGCCAACCGACCTTTAAGGGGGCATTCAGTGCAAAGCACGCTGCAACTTTTTGACAGTAGTCTATTTCTTACCAATTTGACCAGTAGACACATGGACACTTTGCCCAAATTACCTAAAACCAAGCTAATTTCATGTCAAACATAAAAAGTTTGATGAACCACATTCTATTCTTGTTCATTGTCAAATGTCACACCATTATATTATTACAGATATTAACAGTTCACACCAAAAGGTCACACCATTATATTATTACAGATATTAACAGTTCACACCATTATATTATTACAGATATTAACAGTTCACACCATTATATTATTACAGATATTAACAGTTCACACTATTATATTATTACAGATATTAACAGTTCACACCATTATATTATTACAGATATTAACAGTTAACACTATTATATTATTACAGATATTAACAGTTCACACCAAAGGTCACACCATTATATTATTACAGATATTAACAGTTAACACTATTATATTATTACAGATATTAACAGTTCACACCAAAAGGTCACACCATTATATTATTACAGATATTAACAGTTAACACTATTATATTATTACAGATATTAACAGTTAACACTATTATATTATTACATATATTAACAGTTAACACCATTATATTATTACAGATATTAACAGTTCACACAATTATATTATTACAGATAATAATACTTTATCACCATGTATTTTTTGGGGTTGTGATATTTCAATATAAAAAGAATTTCAATCAAATTTCTTCACTCATTCTAGAGATATGCATAATCAAAGTTGTATTAAATTTAAATAGTTCACTATTTAACACTTAACCATTTTTGTTCTATGTAATACATTTACTAATTATCTGTCAACAAATATTTTCTGCAGAATATAAGAGGTTAAAAACAATGAAAAAAAATTATTTAAAAATTCTATTTGAAAAAACAACTAAGAATAATTCTAGAAGAAATTTTGTTTAGGGTGTTCAATAAAAATATTGTAATTTTGTTCTTTTTACTTTTCAGGTGTTAAATTGTCTTTGGACTGAATAGATGCCATATTGAAGCAAGGGAAATAACTTTGGTACTTAAAAGAGTGGCTTCCCTTTTAAAAGTATAGCGTTGGGGTTTCAAAAAGTGTTTGTTCAAGTTGTAAAATAATATATACTTGGTGAGCAGCACCAAGTTTGGCCCAAGGCCATTTTTTAAGGTGAATGATTCAAATTGTAAAATAAAAACGATGTTATATTTGTTATGAGACTGATTTCATTTTTTTCTTATAGAATTTTTTAATTTATTAATTTAAAATATGATTGTGAGTAGTGGCTAAGATCAAGCATTGAGCAAGATAAGTGACATAATGTGCAGAAACATCAGCGATCCAAACACGTGTTTATGCCTTTGATAGTTTGGTATTGAGTAGAGAAAAAGGTTTGGTTGAGAGAGAAAGTGAGTTCAAAACAGTTATGTATATCTGAAAAATGCTTGGTTGAGTGCAATGTTGGTTTACGCAGGAACCAATCAAACTTAGGACCTCAGGGACAGGATTTCCAATGTCAAGCTGATTACCCCTTAGTTAACAAAGCAAAACATTTGATAGAAAAGAAAATAACTTGAAAACACCATGAAAATTCACATGTGATGGAATACGTATTAGTTGTCAAGATAAGAGTCTGAAAAATAGATATACAAATTATAAAGCTTCATCTCAAGGACTGTGAAGATAAAGATAAGAACAATAGTCTGGAAAATAAATCAAGCCTTATCTGAAGGATTTTAAAAGTAATGATCAAAATGAGAACAATAATCTAATAAATAGATGTATAAATTATCATGCTTCATCTCAAGGATTGTTAAAGTAACGAAGATACTAAAAGAAACTTTGCTTAATTCTTGCTTAATCCTTTAGGATCTAAAGGTCTGATATATATAAGCCTTGATAACCTAGCGCAAAAGACTGCAGTAAACAATCACTCATCTTGCCTCGGCTTGTCACTGATTAACACGTCTAGGTGGAATGAGAGCGGATTGTGCGTGCCGTACAAGCGTGCAAGACTTTTTTTATGTACAGACAACTTAAGAAGGGCAGCCCTTACATGCATGTGGCTTGCTCATGTGTAGCCCTTCTTTGAGTCGGACAATCTTCTGTCAAGGGGCAGTCACCATATGTAGACTTTGATTGAATCCTATAGCATGTTGTAGATGTGCAAGTTGCTTTTCATCATTTGCGATTGGTTATTTTTGAATAAGCCATCAAATACGAGCCAGGAAGAGGAGTTTTTTCTGCACTTGCGATTGATAATTTTAGAATAACCAATCAAATATGAGCCAGGAAGAAATGGTGGAATGGCTATCAGCAATAAATGGCAGGTGCAGTGCCACTGCACCTGCCATTTATTGCTGTTAGCCATTCCACCAATCGACTCTATCCATCCCACATCTCCTGTGTCCGATCCAACTTTTTCTCCAAACTTCTTTTTATTTTTTTACCTATTGTTACACGCTAGTGGTATTACAATAAACTTGTTTTTAACCGACTGTTCAAGTTTTCTTTGAGTTACTGAACCCTGTCAGCAACCCTTTCTCAAATTTTTCAGCAACCACAACCACCAGTGACGGTTCGAGCCAGAGCATCGCAAGTTTTCTTTTGTGGAACTTTTGAACACAGCGTGGAGCACAAAGGAAGGCTTAACAGCTAAAGGTCTATGTAGTGGTCACCCCAGAATCGTGACCACAACACAAATATATATTTTAATAACTTTCACAATTTATTATGGGTTAATTCATAGAATATTGCTGTGTTATTCAATATTTTTTCAGTTATTTCATTGGATATTAATTACAATTACAATAAATGAAGTAAAGCTAGATTGTTGTTAAAAAATATTTGGTAAAACTGGTATTTTATTTTTTTTTAAATAATAATTTCTGTAATAACTATAGATTTGTTGGCGCTTTTGCAGATCAAGCAAATGGAGAAATTGGCCGGAATATTTTTTTTTAAGGTCAGAGACCACTTATAAGACAGTAGGAGGGGGTAGGGGTTATTAAACCATAAATCAAAGTAAAATATATTCCATTAATGTCACTGAGTGTACCAACTACAGAAGATATATTTAGAAAAGCTAGGGAATTACATTATAATTTCCTATTGTAACTATATACATCTAATTTCTTATAATAAATACTAGTAAATGTGTCAAATTAATTTCCCAAAAATCATCTATCCATCAACTGTTACACCTAGTGGTGCGTTGGACAGTAAATTTGTTTTTTCGCTGTGTCCATAGCATACTTGTTTTACAAGAAAGAGTTGCTAGCCCTATGCTCAACCCCCAACGTGTAGGACCTTTTGAAATCAGTGTTGCCTTTCACCTAGATGAGATTCTCTCCCGAGTTAATGAGTCCCATCTACCAGAGGTGTGTAAAGGTAGATGCAAAGGTTTTGACTGGGATTTGAACTCGTGTAATACGATTCCATAGTCCGAGCTTTTACCAATGCTCCACCTTGCCGCCTTTATTAAATCATAGACATTTGATATTTTTTTTTAATCTTTTTTTTATTCATTCTTAATAAAGTAGTAGTTTCCAGTTTGAATGATTTTTAATTACAGAGAAATATTTTTTTTAAACAAGACAAAAAGGATTTTGTACATGACCCTCCATCAAAGAAAACAAGCAAAGGTTCTTTTAAGTCAGTTTTTTTTTTTTTACTCAACTGAAAAATAAATCCAGTTGTACTTTTTTTTTTGAGATCATTTATCAGATTGTATTTAATCCAAAACTTCATGATCCTGAATTAGTTCTCATATGCATCGAAATACAGAAGAGTATGTGTATGTATATATATGTGTGTATATGTTTATATGAATGTGTGTGTATATATATATATATATATATATTTTTGTATGTTTATATAACCAGAATATATATATATATATATATTAGTCTGTGCAGTAAGGTTGCTTAAATTTATAATTAGAGTGCTCAATATCAGTGATAGAGCGTGTATATTAGTTAAGTGTAGACATGGAGTCAACAGCCTTCGGCGACTGTCAGTTTCTCGCCAGCGCGATCAAATATATATATATATAAACCAGATTTTAACAACTCTGAAACTAAATTGACTGTTATCAATGTGTGTGTAAGTGTGCGTGTGTGTGTGTAAATAACTATGTGACAATGACAACAGCTGGATAAAATTGATTTCATATTCTGATAAAAAATATATGAATGGAAATTAGATTATTTTTTTCTAGAGTTATGTCAAAAAAACTAAAACAAAGATTGTTTCAATTCTTTCTCATGTACTTAACTAAATTTAGTGAGTTAATTTGATATGCAACCTGGATATCTTTAGATCTCACGATGTGAAAAAATGTTTCTATTTGTGTGAGTTTGTTCACAAAAAGAAAATAAACATTAAGTATTTGTAAGCTTTGTCTTAAACTTATGTATGAAGTCATTCAAATTTATTTGAATTGATTAGAATTGTCCTGTTTTGGATTATTTTTTCCTGGATGATGGTTATAGGTTATTTTCATTTGTTTCATTCCATATTACTAATGACAGTTGATTTAGAATATATGCATGTTCCTTCTTTACATTCAACCAACACCAGCTCTATTCCTGGATATTTAACTCAAGAGGAGAAATTATAACTGAAGGGATGGTCATAAAATGCACTAGATTCAGCTTTAATGGTTTATAGAAACTCATGGAAATAAATAAAACAGGGATTTGGAAATAAAAGTTAAATAAATTCAATACTTTTTGTTAATTCAAAAGATTTTTATAATGGCACTGACTAGCTGGCAATTTCATTTGGGTTTACTAAAGAAAAGTGAAAAATTATATCATTGTAAAAATAGATTTTCAGTGATTAAAATAGATTATTATTCACTAAATAATTATCCGTTTTATAACATTGATAACTTTTGTAGCATGAAATATAGAATTGTAATATTGTCAATGTGTGTGAAGATTGTATATTTTATTATAAATTATCTTTTTGGGGATACACATATTTCTATTTTTAAGTAGAAGAAGCAGAATAATTATTTATATCCACAAAACATTAGATGATTATATATGAGTGTGTGTGTGTGTGTGTGTGTGTACTTTTTCTTTCTTTCCTTTGTTGTTGTTTCATTCTTTGTTGTCTCAATTTCCTTCTCTGTATTTTTCATTCATTTTTTTTCTTAAAACTGGAAATCTTCTTAAAAACAATTATTATCCACTAAAATCAATCTTCTAAGAAAAAGTAGTTTCCACTCTTTTTTTGTTCAACATCTTTGACAGAGTTGAGTTTGTTGATTCTTGGTCTAAAGTTGTTTGGGTCCCGCCTAAATGTTATGTCCAGAGATTGCAAGAAGTCATTCATGCCCTTCAGCAGGGACTGTGGGCTGTTGGCTTTAGTATCCACCGAGGGTATACCCTCAAAAACAATGACCCGGTCAGCTAGATATGTGGCCATGATGAAATCGTGTTCAACTACAAATGCAGTCTTTTTGGCATGCATTATAAAACGTTTTATGACTTTAGCTGCGTGGAGACGTTGTTCAGAATCGAGATAGGCTGAAGGTTCGTCTATAAGGTAGACATCAGCAGGTTTACCAAGACAGAGGGTCAGAGCAACTCTCTGAAGCTCACCACCAGAGAGATTCTGCACCTCTTGATCAATAATGCTCTCAATTTGCAGGGGTTTCATAACATCAGCTATAAATTGCGGGTGGATATAGGAATCACGGATTTTGTCATGTAGAAGTTGTCTGACAGTCCCTTGGTGTTTGGGGCTGATCTTCTGGGGTTTGTAGCTGACATTGAGCAAAGGTAAGGAGTCACCCTCATCGGGTTGTAATCTTCCAGCAAGCATTTTAATAAATGTAGTTTTTCCAGTTCCGTTCTCCCCCAACATGACTAAAATTTCAGAATCTGAGAACTGACCAGCTTCTATTGAAAGAGAAAAGTGGTTTCCCAATTTTTTGTTCATGTTCCCATAATCATAACGGCAGGACCGTTTTACAATCTCTTCCAATGCAGTCTCTGCAACTTTGAAAGTGAGTGAAGATTCCCGAAAACGTAAATTTTCTGTGGGGACAAAACCGTCTAAGAAAATATTGATACCTTCCCTCACGCTGAAAGGCATGGTAACAACACCATATGCCCCGGGAACTCCGTATAAGCAACATATGAAGTCACTGAGATAATCCAACACGGATAAATCATGTTCAACAACAATAATATACTTATCAGGATTAATCAAAGCCCGTATAGCTTGGGCAGCTTTAAGGCGCTGTTTTACGTCTAAATAACTTGATGGTTCATCAAACATAAATATATCGGCCTCTTGGATACAGACCATGGCGCAGGCAAATCTTTGTAACTCTCCACCAGACAGATCTTCTACGTTACGGTCACGTACATGTGTCAAGTCCAGCTGTTCACAAACCTCGTTTTGATTTTTACGCTCGTCTTTTTTATCCAAAAGGTGTTGTATGGAACCTTTAACAGCTTTCGGGATTTGGTCGACGTACTGTGGTTTGATAATGGCTTTGATGTGATCCTCAAGAATTTTAGTGAAATAATTCTGAAGCTCGGACCCACGAAAGTACGTCAAAATTTCGGTCCAGTCTGGGGGGTCATTATACCTACCCAAATTTGGTTTCTGTTTACCAGCCAGAATCTTCAGGGCGGTTGATTTCCCAATACCGTTCGTACCAACCAAACCCAACACTTCTCCTGGTCTCGGTATGGGTAGACGATGTAATTTAAATGAATTGGCACTATACCTGTGAGTAGTGTCCTTCTCCAGGTTACTGGGCAGATTAATAATAGTGATGGCTTCGAAGGGGCATTTCTTGGCACATATACCACAACCTATACACAGTTCTTCTGAAATATAGGCAATCTTATCAGAAGGTGCCACTTCTATACACAATTTCTCCAGTCTTACTACAGGACAGCATTTTTTACACTCCTGTCTGCATTTCTTTGGTTTGCATTTGTCGTTACTGACAATAGCAATTCGAGTCAGTTTGTCTTCCTTATCTTTGTTTCCGCCGCGTTTCGACATAATTTTGAGTGGTTCTGCAGGTCTTGAACAATTTGATTTGCTTTTGTTTTTACTTAAAACTTGTAGAAGGCGGCTACTAGAAAAACCGCAATATGGCTGCTATGAGTGCTACACCATGTGGATTGAAATAGAGGGCGCCACTATGTAACTTCCCTTTCAAAAAAAAAAATCAGGATTATCTCCCTTGACAATATGTTAACTATAAAATTTCTTCCTTATTTTAGAAATTTTCTAATGGGCATTTTTACACCCACACACCAGACACACCAGATTATTCAGAACTATATTCAACTAGGTGAGGCTTGGGCAACCTGCAGCACGAAGACCGCATACGGCTCGCTGACACGTTATGTGGTGTGGTGTGGTGCGGCCTGCGACGTTTTATGAGTTTGAATAAAATGACACGTTGAAACTGCTCTGTGTGCACTTTATTTGTCCCATTAAACAATAAAACTTTTCAGAATAAAACTATGGTAACTCAATTGTTTTAATTTTTGTTTAATTTCATACTTTTATTACATTTTTCAAACTCTATGTTTATTAACGGGTGTTGTGGCCTTCTTCCATTGCCTTTAGCTCCGACTATGAATGTGTGCATGCGGCCGGGCCTCTTACCAAAATAAATTGCCCACCCCTGGATTAGGTTTCTGGCACTCTGGTTAATCCTGTGGAACCGGTATCGCTTACGACTGAAAAATTACATCGATATTACAAAGAAAAAAAAATGTTTCGTGAAGAACTGATCTTTCTTTTTTGTTTTCCTTTTTATTTTTATTTTTTCTAAATCTGTTCAACAAGTATTTTTTTTTAAATTTCAACTTTAACCTTCCTACAAATTGATTTTTTTTAACGGTAAAGTGTAATGGGATTTAATCTTTCTTTATAGGCACATTACTTTGTGAATTTGTGAAAAATATTGAAAATTGAAGAAAAATAAGAAAGAATCGACTTAGAGCAAACAAACAACAAAATCTTATAAAAGTGAGAATAAATGTGTAACTAAACTTTCTACCAGTTTGGGTCGACAAACTTGAAAATTCATATGGAGTATTTCAGACATAAAGAATGCTTTTTAATCGGTTTTGAGCCGTAAATTGAGCTGAAGTAAGTTAAAAGGATTAAACCGTTCCGTTCGGTCTACACTACTCTGCCAATTTTGGAAATAAAAACTTGAAATTGGATGAGGTGAGGTGATGAGAGGTCGTCCTCAGATGTTGGATACTTTCTTTTGGATCCCAGGAAGAACCAACTCAAATAAACACAAATTATTTGTTTTAAAAAATCGAGGAAGATTTTTTTTAATCAATGACTCTATATTTTAAACCCGTTTTTACCTATGGAAAACTCAACTTATGTATAGATCTCTTTTCTTTACCTGAATTTTATAAAATGTTTTAAATTTCATTTAATCAGCGATGAATGAATGGGATTTATTTAGTGTGTGTGTGTTCTTTTTTTGTTGTTTTTTTTTGTTTTGTTTTTTTGCGTAAATTATTAAATTATTAACAAATTAAATTATTAACAAAAAAATTGTTAATAATACTAGTACTTGTTGATTAAATTATTAATTTTGGTAATAAAAAAAACTTTTTTTTTTACCCATAACCCTTTGCAGTTTTCTTTTCGTCAATTGCAGCCGACAATTAATTTTTACTTTGTTGCTGAAACAGTCTATTTTTTCATATTGCTCCAACATTTGTACAAACAAAGGTAACTTTTATTTTTCTTCTCACAATATGAATTGAATATTTTATTGATTTCAAGAGAGTTTTGTTTGGCATCTTTAAGTCAAATATTGGAAAATTTTAACGACGTTTGAATGCTTTTTTTTACTTGTTTGAAGTTGGTTGACTTTTTTTAACTAAACATTTTGCTACAAAAGTTAAAATTTTAGAAAAATTAAATTTTCTTTGACATGATTTAATTTTGAAAAAATTAGAGTGAAAAAAAATTATTATTATAGCCAATACTCTTAAAAAAAAAACTTGTAAGAAGTTTAAGTTGTAAAAAAATATCAAAATTAAAAAAAGTTTTATTTTTGAAAATTCAATAGCTAAATGAAAATTAATTTGACATGGATGGACAATGGACAACAACTTTAATCGCTAGAATTATTGAATTTTGTTTCTGTTTGCTTGAATTTTTAAATTTATTTTATCCAAATTATTCTTAATTCAAATCTTTAGTTTTATTTCAAGGATTTTGTATTTTTTTTCGGTAAAAACAATAACAAAAATAAACTTTTTTTTTACTTTATTTTCAATGTTAAGTTCAGACATTGTAAACAGAACAAACATTTTTGCTTTTCAATCTATATTGAGTTTTGAGTAGTTTTGCATACACTTTTTCATAGATATTTAAAAATTTGAACGTTTTTATTGGTACGGTCGGTCGGTGTGTTTGGGTCAAATTGGAATTTTCAGTAATGTCGACGAGTGAGTGCGACTTGACATGAAATAATTTGAATAAATTTCTAGAAGTAAATTTTGACCGGATGGCTAGTGAAAGTGGCAGCACAAAAAAAAAAAACGCAATATCTATTCTTCAAAATTTTATTATAGCAGTTTTGTTTTGTCCCCCGAGAAACTTTTAATATTTTGCAAACTTTTCATTCTAGCGGCTAACAACATGCAATTTTGACTCGAATAGCCCACTTAGTGAGCACATATGTGCAAAATGGGTCAATTTGATGGTCTTTTTGACTTCAAATAATTTTTTACAACATAAATAACCACTTGTATGGAAAATGCTTAAAAAACGCAAATGACGTTCCCTTACTCAAGTGAAAAGAAAAAATTACTCATATGAACCATATTTTTCAACCAGTAAAGTCGTTTTTCAGGTGGGGCAAAATGTGGCACCTTCGTAGGTGTCACTGTTATGAACAAGCAGCATATCAATTATCTAAATTTTTTAAGACAGTTCTTTATTTCTGCTGGTTTTGCAATAATAATGGTCATATCACAAAGCCAGAAGGAAGCAAATAGTCCTTCCTGCTCCAAGAAATGCAAGTAAAATACCAGGGAGAAATACATGCTATGAAAAAAGAAAATGACAGTAAACATATCAGTACATTATCAGGACAAAACTAAGCTTTGTCAAGTTATGTTTAATGTTCAGTGAGTGCACTCAGGGCAGTAGTAGAGACTCTGTGTTGGCTGATGCACTTTGGGTAACAGTACTCGTCACAGGTCACACTTATCACCTTTGCATCCTTTATAACTGCTCCCCAGTCTGTGACACAACACAATTGGTGTCATCTTCATCCACCCTCTCCTCTTCTTCATTTGTCTTGGATCCTGATTCACCCTGGCCAAAGATCAAATTTGTTGGTAAGATCTTAGTAGCCTTACTGTTGTTTCTCCCTTTATTTTCGCCCTTTGACTTCTAGTTGCAAGCGCTCTGCTACGACTTGATCAGTGGTCCACTTGTTAACACTTCACCATGGGTCTCTTGTAGTCTTTTCTGTTTGTGTCTCGAGTTCTGTAAGGCTTGCTTGGTTTCAGCTGATGGCTTGGGTGCAATAGCATTCACAATGGTTTCGCCAGCTGGGACTGACTACAACATCAGATGGAGTGGCTGAACCGACCCATTTTACCCCATTTTGGATAGGCTTAGAGAAAATACAAGAAGGAAGTTGCAGCCATCAAATAAGTTCTTTTAGTTATTAAGTTCAATGCTAACTGTATCTTAAAATATGTATTTTGTATTCAGTAAGTGAATTCTTGACACAAATTATTTTATAATTAAAGTACCAACAGAAAGAATAGAATATCTCACCTTTCACTGTCATCCATCCACTCTAACCTTCCTCAGCTGTTAAAGAATGATCAGGTCAATGTATTGATAATTTGACCTGATTGGATGGGGCAATACATAATGACAGAATGAGCAAAAAACAATTCATTTTAGATTTTAAAAGTAATAAAAATCCACATCACTGTTAAAGTCTGGAAAAAAAAACTAACACAGATACAAAAGAGTTTGACAAATAACTTTTTCATAAAACCTTTTTTTTGTTTCATTGTTTAATGGTTGTGTGTTTTTATAAAAAAAAACTAAAAATCTTTCTGCTTTTAGTTAAAACGATGGCAGGAAAACCCGGAAAAAGTGATAAAGATACCTCAGAAAATAAACCAAAATCTCAGAAAAGAAAATTAAAAGGTTTGCTATTTTCTTTTTTTTTTTTAAGTATTTTATCAACCTATCAGGGTTATTCAATCTAAAAATAATATTTCATCTATATGATTACTTAGTTATTTTGTATAGTTGAACATGTAACTTAGGAAAAATAGGTAAAAAATTGTTTTGTCTAATTATAATTAAAAAAAGTTAAGTCGAAACATCAAATTAAATGAAAATTTGTTTTGGCTACTTAAATATTTTTAATTTTAATGACCTAAAGTCGCATATGAAAATGACTAGCTTCAAATTATGATTAAGCTATTATATCTTTATCAGCCAATTATTGTGTATTAAAAGATAATTGGCCATTCCACTACTACAATATCAAGTTTCTATTGAATCATGCAGGTGGATACTTGAAAGTTAAAAGACAATAAAAACTATATTCTAGTTGCACACCCTTATACATTGAAAAAAAAATCTAACTTAAGATAATTTCAATTTTTTTTTCAAAGTTTATTTTTAGAGAGGAGTAAAGCCATATTTTTGTGAATAAATATAATGAACTAGTTTGATCAATCAAAAATAACCAAGTAGGATATTGAAATGATCAAAATGAATTTAAATTATCTTCTGGATTTTTCCATCCTTTGAAAAAAAAAAAAAAAAAACTATTTTAGTATATAGAACCAGAAATGTTTGAATATTAAAATATTAAGATTATCGAATTTAGTATTGATAAAAAAAATGATTGTTTTATAAAGTAAAATATTGTTTGAGAAGATCATACCGAGTATATTGATGGTTTATTTTTTTAGATTTTTAGCTCTGAAGATAATCTAATAAAATCACTTCAATATTTTATTGTTCAAATGATTATTATTCTGTCACTTGATGGTTTCCAAAACTCTTTCATTTTGCAACTAATTTGATACAAGAATATTTTAGTTACCGACAAACCTTGATGTACATCATATATGCAATCAATGTTCTGAAAAAAGTTAAAAATTCTATTTAAAAGCCTTGATAATAAGATTTGAATTTTTATGATAATTTAGTTTATGACTTAGTTTAATGAAATTATGCATGTTAATTTACTTGTCTTAAAATTTAAATGTTGAATTTACTTATCGATTCAATCAACAAAAATGCAACAAACTAATAAAATCTCTTTTTTACCGTTACCAGATCTAGAAAATTCTGAAACACAGAAAAAAAAACTAGCAGAAAGGTTTGTTTTTCTTTTGAATTTTTTTTTTTTTTCTATTCGCAAAGGAAAAAAAAAAAGAGACAAGGCTATTGTGACTTATGAATTAAACTGTTGTATGAGTTATCTCCCTTGGACTTAAGTAAGCGTTCTGTTTTAGCGTTTGGTGTTTTCATTCTTCAACAGAGCTGGGACTACCGATTGACATTCGGTAGATCGGTACTACCGGCGGTAGATTTTTGCTACCCCTACCGATCCGTCGGTATCTTGAAAAAACTACCGCTACCGATTGACATTCGGTAGCGGTGTTGAAAAAGCGAGCGCGAGACATTTTTTTGTTAAGACTTCAAAGAAGACAACGCCTGCATTGGCAAAATGAAATGGACAAGTTTCAATATCATCTGATAGTTAAAACTTGAATGATTTAAAAAAAATCTAAAATGATTTAATCTATACTTTAAAATAATTAATGATTTATAAAGAAATAAAATTAACGCATAATACGG
>JAUZSX010000031.1:440332-465424 GCA_034780655.1 Idiosepius hallami
AATAAAAAAAAAGATAGAGAAAAAGGCAATAAAAAAAAAGAGAGATAAAAAGGCAAGAAAAAAAAAGAGATAAAAAGGCAAGAAAAAAAAAAGAGAGAGAAAAAGACAAGAAAAAAAGAAAGAAAAAAAAGAGAGAAAAATGCAAGAAAAAAAAGAGAGAAAAAGGCAAGAAAAAAAAGAGAGAAAAAGGCAAGAAAAAAAAGAGAGAAAAAGGCAAGAAAAAGAAAGAAACTAAAAAAAGACCCCCCCAAAAAAAAAAGAAAAACAGACAAGAAAAAAAAGAGAAAAAGGAAAAAGAGAGAAAAAAAGAAAAGAAAAAAAAAGAAAAAGAAATAAAAAAAAGGATAAAAACACAATTAGAACCCATCAAGAGGTGTAAGTAAGCAAAAGGTGAGAATCAACTTCCACGCATGACAATCACAATTTCAAAACTAAATCAACCAAAATATTTCTTGAAAGACTTTCATTACAATAATTATAAAGTTTACAAAACAAATCCATTTTTAGTTTTGAACAATTGAAATTCATTTCTGCACAATTAAATTCTCATTATATGACCTTGAAAAAAAAAAGTCCTTAGCCCTCTTTATTTTTATTAGGAACAGCTGCTACTCATGTGTGCCGTCTATGAGGTGTACTTTACTTTCTACACTTGAGTTAGGGAATAATAATAACAAAATCCATGCAATATTTTTGTTTGTTTTGAATTAACTAATTTCAGGATAATTAATTTACAAGAGATTATCCAATTTTAATAAAATAAAATGTAATGGGAGAGGGCAGTAAAAGTTATGGTGAGGTTTTTGGTTACATTTTGTTAAAATATCAAGTAAAGTGTGAAATTTTATGGTTTGGTAGATTGCATGCTAGATTAATGGTATCAGGTTGAGTGAAAGAAAGACAAGATTGACTGCATATTACAGAGACATTATCAGGTACATGTGATAGAGAAAAAGACAAAGTAGACTGCATATTACAGAGACATTATCAGGTACATGTGATAGAGTAAAAATACAAGATTGACTGCATATTACAGAGACATTATCAGGTACATGTGATAGAGTAAAAAACAAAGTAGACTCGATACCATAGCCTTGAGAGCCTTAGCTTTGCCATAAAGGGTAAGACTGATAAAAATGCCACAATTTGTTTGGTGCTTAACAGAATATCAACCTTTATGGGTCATTATAATGCATAGAACAATTACTTTTTATAAATATTATTTTATACATACAGTTTTTTTTAATAATTCAAGTTGCACTATTTAATCCATAGCTGAATGGAAGACGGGGACTTATATCTTTCCCAATGGTATTAGTCAACATGTCAATGTAGAAAGAGTGGCTTGGATTCGAACCCACGTTCTACGATTCCAAAGTTGTTGCAAAGAGCTAGATCAGGGCTCTATGGACAAATTCAATTTTAGTTAAATTTTGACAACTAAATGTTTTCATTTCATAACCAAACAGAAAAAGTACTAGTCTAACCTGTGAAATGTTATTTCACTCTAATATTATAAATAAACCAATAATTCAAAACTTAGTTACCGTCTAAGAAAGTATAATTAATTTCACTCTGAGCTACATTTTCTTTTGCATAAAACTTTGTTGAATTTCTTTTGACATTTTTTAAACTGCCTCATTGAAAAAATAGAGTGTATTGTTTAATTTTATTAAACTTTCTATTATTTAAATAATTTGACTTTACTTGCTTAATTGAAAAAAATAAAGGTTGAAAAGACATTTTTCACTCATTATCTGGAAGATTGTCTATAAAAAAAAAATAAAAAAGACTCAATAAGATTTTTTTTTATTTTTAGTCGCCACTTGGAAAAAACTTGTCTATTTTGTGAAATTACCATTTCTTTTAATTCCTTAGTTATTAGTAGAGCCTTGACAAAATACTTTTGAAATTAGAAATATTATTGTCACAGCCCTAATAACTAAGGATTTAACAAACATATTCTTTAATAAAATAATATTGTCATAGCCCTAGCTATGAATATTTAAAAAAAGGGGGGAGGGGTCTATGAGTAAAAATGAATGGTTGAGAATCAGTGATGTAGACACTTTAATAATATGGAATCGTACAGAATTAATCTTCAATTAAATTCAGTTTAGAAAGTGCCATTTTGGGGTTATGAACAAAACTATCAATGACAAGGAGTTTGGAGTTCAGAAAGAAAGAAAGAAATAAATAAAAATATAATTGAATGAAACAACATGAGAAAAAAAGAGATAGGTAGATAGATAAATAGATGGGTAGATAGATAATGACTAATAAAAAGTCAACTTTGCAAGGGTTCAACAAATGTGAATGAAAAGATAAGTACTTATAAATATAAGAAACATAGAATTAGACCTTTGCACTTCTAGGAAAATAACTAAGATGCCATTAGAAAGACAATGAAATATTTTTAGAAGAAAGAAAAAGAAAAAGAAAAACAAGGGTGAAATGATTAAATAAGAAAGAGTAAAGAGTTAAATGATTTTAAAAGGAAGAAGAAAGATAGAAAAATAAAAGAAAAAAAATAGGAGAAAATAAAAAATAAGAAAATGTAAATAAAGAACGATAAGAAAAAAAAAAGAAAAAGGAATAAGAAACCAGGAAAATAAAAACAAAAAAAAAAAAAGAGAAAAAAGATAAAAAAAAAGATTAGGAAAAGATAAAAAAAGATAAAAAGAAAACAGAAAAAGAAAGAAAAAAGGAAAGAACAAAAGAAAAAAACAACAAAAAACAAAAGTGAAAAAAAATAACAAGAGAAATGAAAAAAAGGAAAACAAAACAGAAAAATGAAAAAAAGAGAAAAAAAAAAATTTAAAAAAAAAGACAAACAAAAAATGAAAAAAGAAAAAGATAAGAAAAAAAAGAAAAGGAAAGAAAGTAAGAAAAAAAAGTATTAAGAAAACTATCTTAAAAATGCCAAATCAGCAATGCAATTGAGAAATCTAATAAAATTGTAGATTAAAATAATGGATTTTATTTAGTAAAAAAAGAAAGAAAACAAAAAACTTGAAACTGTAATGTGCAAATTGTATATTTAGGGGATCCACTATACAAGAAATAGGATAATCATAATAATCATAAAAAATGCGAGGACATGTGACATAGTCTAGGATTAATATTTGCAAGCAATAAACATTCTTTTCTTTAAACTGATGCCATAATGAATCAAATTTTGTTGTTTTTTGGGGGAAGGGTAAAAAAAAAAAGGGAAACCAAAAAGCCACATGTTAATTTTTTTGAAAATTGAAGGTAATCAGTGAAGCGTGAAATTGACAAGAGACACAACCAAGTTTTTAGTATTCCAATGGTAGACTTGATATAACCTTGTGATCCAAGATCGTAGATTTAATCAACCATGTATTAAATCAATGGTTCAGAGTATGTGTGTATTTTGGCATACTAATCACTGCAGGTTTAGCCAGCTCAACCGTTGAACACACAGAATTCCGTGTTGAGTTTCATGGGAATATGAACTTCACAAGCAGTCTCCAGATGCATGTAGAGATGCCTGTCTGACCAAAGTCTAAGGATGTGTCAACCCAGTGGTTTAACTGCACCTCTGGAAACTAACCTGGATATTTCCTATCCTAGCACAAGATATGATATCAGGTATTCTTAAATTGTCACCCATCTAACTACTGAACAGGGTCAATGTTGCTTAACTTCGGTGGTCTGATGGGAACCAAAATGTTATAGCGTTAACATTTTATATATATCTATTCTTATTGTTTTTTTCTTAAATTATTCTAATGTATATATAATAATATATATATAAAACATCTAGTGGATACTGTAAAATAAATACATTGAAATATGTTCTGGCAAAGGTATAACTCAAACATTATACCGTCAATATTATATGTATATTACGTTATAAAGATAACAAACATATTATTGTTTTATAAACCCCTATGCTATGCGTTTTACTGCTTGTAGCAGCTCATCAGTGGGTTGGTTTATTCAATACTCTATAATAGTTTAATAATCTATTTAATACACTTTATTACATATCGTTCTTAAAATCATTTGAGCACTCCATTCAATTTGGATAAAAATAAGATCCGTAATCAGACTAGTGTGTGTGTGTGTGTGTGTGTGTGTGTGTGTGTGTGTGGGTGTGTATATATATATATATATATATATATATATATATATATACATACATAATTTTTCGTTTCATTTTCTCTACGTCATAAGATTAATGTTATGAAGTTTATCAATATTGTTTTTGATATTTTTATTGGTTTTACATTTTAAATATTTGGATTGAATCAATATTTCTAAATCAAAGTATAACCAATCTCTTGTTGCACTTAATCAGATTTTTGCTAAACTTTAGGACTGTTATTTGAGTTTGTCTGTTTCTTATATAAAGTAGGAAATACAGCGATTCAGCACTGATTTCTAAAATGGTGGCGTTATTAGTTTATACTGACAAGTCCCTCTGCATAATTATCCATTGCTGTACATTGCAGTATGCTCTCTTTCAAAACTGTCATTGCATTTGCTTTCAGCTTAGAAAAGTGTTTCTTTCTAAATAGCATTAGAGTAAACTGAATGTGATTTGACAACTGGTCTTCCCTTAAGGAAATGAAGACAGACAGGTTGGGAAAGGAATTGACAGCAATATAACAAAGTTAATCTCAATTACTGATTAAGTATCTATTGAGTTGTTCCAATAGATTCCTTACTTGATAGCGACATACAAATTGTTCACAACAAATAGCGAGGAACATTTAAAGAAACAAAACTTAGTTTCCTAAATTTGTTCAGTTTTCTGAAATCCAGCCTTTGAAATTGAGTAAGAAATGAATTTTTAAACATTCAATGTCGATGTTATGGGACGCTGAAAACTGCTTAACTTAAAAAATCTTCGCATAGCATTTAGTTACTGTTTTATCATATATTTTTAATATACAGAGCTTTAGGAAATGGATTACTCTTTTATGAAATTCATTTTTACAGAAAAACAAATTCTCCCACTTAAAAAGTAATTTTTAAAATTATCCATTTCCAAAAATATCTCTAAATTCCCATATGACTCCAATCCATCAAGTTTACTATTTAATGCCGGAATTGCTACAAAGCTACTTTTTAAGTTTACTATTCTCTACCGGAAGTGCAGCAAAAGCTACATTCGAGTATATTATTTACTGCCGGAAGGGCAGCAAAAGCTACTTTACTAGTTTACTATTTATTACCGGAATTGATACAAAGCTACTTTACAAGTTTACTATTTAAATAAGACACACAGACAAAAAGTGTCTTTACGACATCATCAGCAGCAGCACCGAAGAGACTAAGTCAAAAAATTTATTTTCTTTTGAAAAACTAACAAACAGTTATTAAAGTTTACTAGCAAAAAAGTGGAGGTATATAAATGAAACAACTTTGTATTGTTTATATCTGTAGCTGTTCATATATAACGAATCAAGTAATCGTCTAACACTAAAAGCAAAAGAGGTAATAAGTAGAAAAGACAGAAAGAAAGAAAAGAAAAGTAGAAAAGAAAGAAAAAAAAGAAAAGTAGAAAAGAAAAGAAGAAAAGAAACAAAGGAAAAAAAGAAGAAAAGAAACAAAAGAAACAAAAGTAGAAAAGAAAGAAAAAAAAGAACTATCACCTTACACATTTTTGTTGAAATAATGGTCAATATTTTGTATCTCTTTGGCACTTTGGGTATTTTAAAAAATGGAATGTAAATATGGATGCGAAATTCAATAGGCAAAAAAAGTTTTTAATGCGTAAATTGACAAATTCTGTAGATATTGGGGTTTGCTAGTGATTGCCATTCGAGTGAATTGTTTTTGTTGATTAATCTACGTAAAAAATGTTAAAATTTCTCAATAACATTTGGTTCTACCAGAAAGATATAACCCTGTTGCCTGTTGCCATTTTTTCCGATTACTTTTTTTTCGATTACAGAAAAATTGATTTTTAATATATACGTGTATTTTTTAAATATTAGAAATAATTTGTAATTGGGACTTGGGAAGTTTATACAAACCCTAATAATTTCAGTTTGTTTTTAAATTTTCGTTTTATTTCCTTCTTTTGTTTTAAAAAATGGGTAAATACGTAGATTAATAAAAAAATAAATAAATAAATGAAACCCGCACGAATAGCAATAACTCCAATCTACAAAATTTGTCAATCTACACCTAAAAAAAAACTTTTTTGCTCGTTGAATTTCGTTTCATCAAAGGAAATTACATTCCATTTTTTAAAACACCCAAAGTGCCAAAGGGATACAAAATATTTACCGTTAATTCAATTCCTTATGAAGATTTCAAATACATATCAGTTGTTTTGTAGGACTTGATAACAAGGAATTGATTGCAAGGAAAACAAAAGAACATCTGTTTGGATTTTTTTTTTCATAAAATAGGATGGATATGATCGTAGAAAGAAAGTAAATCAATTATTATAATGTTCACAACTTACTAAGGGAATTAAATCTTTGGACCCTGACTTATCAAAATTACTAAGTAGTCATTCATCCAGAGCCGTTTTAATAGAGGAACATAATAGGGCCAAAATATTGGTGTTTCATTTTTTTGGTCTCATGTCGTAAGGGACGAAAACCTAAACCCTTTCGGTTTGCACCGCGGAAATAGAAGACAGACAGTCCATTTAGAGCACGAGCACGGACACACTGCAGGTAGAGCATCCACCCAGCAGTGGTGTGGTGCCAATGTGCACTTGCATTAGTGGTGTTGGCTCTGTGGGGTGGGTGGGGTTCTGTCACTAAACAGAACTAAATAGCAAAAGAAGACCCATTTACATTCACAGCAGCCAGCATTCATTCATTCATTTTATTCATTATCAGATGCAAATGCAATAATGTTGTTTAAAAGGAAGAAGAATTAATTATTATTGTATGAATGGTCATCAACATTTTTGTTAAGTTAAGCAAACAGCTTCATGGGCGACGCGAAGCAAGGAAAAGAGGTTGAGGAAATAAAGGTGATACTAGGAATTAAAAAAAAATAACATTAATGATGATGATAAATATATATGCTCTCTTCTTGCTACGGTTAGTTATTGTTGGCGGTGATGAAAAAAATCCTATTTTAGGTGAGGGTTGTTGGGAAGAAGGGAAAAAACGAGGTCATATAAGTAAAGCTTAACTTAGTTGAGTTGATTTCAAATGGACAAGAAAGAGGGGGAAAAGAGTTAGGAAAGAGAAAGACGGAGGGTGTGTGGATGGGTTAGGGTGAGGTTGGTATTATTTTACAGATGGCCAGACAGGATTTAATATTTCTCTTAATTTTCCTTTCTTTTTTTCCTTCTTCATCAACATTATCCTATTGAACTGAAGAAGCATCAACTCTCTCTTTCTCTGTCTCTCTTGTCTCTCCCTCTCTCTCTCTCTCTCTGTAACAATCTTCATTGAATAGGAGAAGGTTTCGGAGAAAGCAAGGGAAAAGAAAAAAGAAGGAAAGAGAATTCCTATATGTCGGAGCAGAGAGAGAGAGAGAGAGAGAAACCCTTTATGCTCTGAGGAAGAGAGTGAGAAAGAAAAAGAGAAAGAATCCTTTTATGAAAGAGAGAGAGGGGATCTCTTTATTTTCTAAGAAAAAGAGAGAGAAGAAGAAAGGACCCTTTTAGAAAAGAGAGAGGGTGGGGAATATCTTTATGCTCTGAGGAAAAGAGAGAGAGGAGAATAAGAAGAAAGAGGACCCTTTTACGAAAGAGAGGGAGAGAGAGAATCCCTTTATCCTGGAGTAGGTGTGGAACGAAGGAAGGAAGGAAGAAATGAAAGGAAGAGAGAGAATTGCTGATAGCATTTATTGCCTTTTCCTTATTCGCCTACCCCCAGGCCTCCCTCCCGCTACCAGCGCCTCTAACCAACCGCACGTCCCCCCCTCCTAGCTGGTAGCGCCACCCGAGGGAGCAACAGGCCACATTATTTGCACTTCCAATATTGTCTCTGCTACATTATGCAGATCACTGGGCCATGCCGACACAAAACCAAATAGATAGAGGAAGAAAGGAACGACCCTCAAGCACTCCGAATTCCTTATCATCATCACCATCACACCGCCATCACCATCAGCAAAAGCATCAGCAGAATGACTTCAATCAATACACAGTTGATCATGATGATGATGATGATCACGAGGAAAATAAAAGTAGGAGGAAAGAAATTATTATTATTATTATTTAATAAAAAAACGCCTCAAACCAGAAATTAAATTCCATATTTATTTTTCTCTCTTTAACTCCAAATCCATTGTTGTTGTTGCTGCTGCTTTTATCACTATTATTATTATTATCCTTGTTACATATTACTTCTTTAAATGACGTTATTGTTGTTTGTGAAGAACACCATAGTTTTTTTTTCTTTCTTTTTAACCGAAATAAATATATCCGTCAATTCGTCTTTTTTTTTTACTCTCTCATTCACGCGCGGCGCACACCATACATATAAGTTTATAAACACTCTTTACACCCTTTCTTCTTCTCTCTCCTTTATACGAACAAGGTTTTCGTCTCCCTCACATACACAATCTCTGCCTCATTACAACCAACATACACAACAATCTCTCTCTCTCTTATATTATAAACCCTACAATAATAATCTTTCATTCATTTCACGCACACACATAGGCTCTTCATTCTGACTCTCTCATTCACACTCTTGTCGTCATACGCATCGCATCCCTGTCATAAAGGTACACTAACACTTTACACACACAATATTTCTTTTCCCCACGCATACACAGCCTCTCTCTCTCTCTCTCTCTCTTTTAAATGATCTCTCGTTCATTAACAATCCCTCTCATTAGTCTGTCTCTCACGTACGCACACACACACATTAGTCACTTACTTCACTCTCTCATTCAAACACATAGTAAAAGTCCCTCTCTCACACACACACACAAACTCACCGCGCACACCAATACGCACTAGACACATTTATATATACACACTAACACGAGAGTGTGTATATATATATATATATATATATATATATATATATTCTCATATACAAAATAATCACTCACTCTCTCTCTCTCTCTCTTTCCTCATGATTCCCTATTAATCTCTCTTTTTAACACACACTCTCTAATCTTTTACATATTCTCTCTCATTAACAAACAACAGTTACAGTAAACACACACTTAATCTCGTAGATGCTCTCTCTCTCTCTCTCGTATACACCCTCATTTTCCTTTTCTTATTAACACACAATCTCTCTCTCTGTCTCCCTTACACTTTCACCTTTTCTCTCTGTTTCATTCACACACAACCTCTGTCTTATTCCCCACCCCTCACTCTGTCTTTCCCAACCCCAAACAATTTTTCCTTTTTACAATAAACATCTCTGGTTGCCGGCTTCGGAAAAAATCGATTGCATTTTTCCAATCCTTGAACGATATTTTTTCAACTGATCGAAAATTTAGTTTTTATTAACTCCTTCTTTCTTTCTTTCTTCTTCATCCTTTCAGAATGAAAAAAAAAATCATTTTCTTTCATATTTATTCACTCTGAACTGGAAGAGGAAAAGAGGACTAGAGGGTGACTGACTTGAGTTGACAGAAAAAGAATTCTTTATGTCCAGTTGTGTTTTTTCTTTGTTTTCAAATTAAAAAAGAAATGATGAAAAAAAATATTTACTTTTTAATCACAAATATTTTTTCTATCAATATTTTTTATTGAAAAACAAGAGAAAAACTAAAACTTGTTTTTATTTAAGGCCTTTATTTAATCCTTTAAACCCTAAAGGGCTTATTAAGGCAAAAGATGACATACCGATATTTCGGCCTTTAATATGTTCCTCTAATAGAACGACTTTTGAGTGACTATTTGGTAATTTTTCTAAGTCAGGGTCCAAAGATTTAAGTCTTCTTTTTCTTGTTGAAAAATCAATATAATCTCTTACAAAGTTTATTTTATGGATTTTAAAAAACCTATAAAAGTCTATCCTCGCTTTAAAGTGTGTTATTGAGGCTTTTTTTTTTCAGTTCATAATTTAAATTATGTACTAATATTTTTTTAGGTTTATTTTTTGCCTTTTTGGTAGTTGAGTTGTTCTTCCTTATTTTCTTTTTCTTCCTTTAGAAACTAGTTAACGTCTTTGATACTTTTATTTGAGCCCCCCTCCGTCTTTGTTTGTGTGTCTCTCTTTCTCTTCTCTCCTCCCCCTCTCTAGCAATTGCTACATTACCGCGCATTTCACTCACCCCACTCCCCCAATCGAGACTTCTGTTCCTCTGTCCACTCCCCCTCTCTTTGCTTTTTTGATTTACCTTCTGTTCCTGTCACCTCCCCTTCCTCCAACGTTCGTATTCGCCTCATTATAATATCCTCATTCTCGGGCCGCTTCGCTTTCTCCCCCCCTCTATTCTCGCTTACTTCCACCCCCTCTCTATATCTCTTTGTCTTTTTTCGTTTATTCCGATTGTTAGTCTTAGTAGTAGTAATAGTAATAGTACTGCTACTTACTACTACGACAACTTTTAGCTTTTTTGTTTCTTTTTTGTTTAATTCTCTTTCCCTCTCCCTCCTCCTCCCCGGGTGTTCAGCTACTGATCTCTCTTTCTCTCTCTCTATCTCTCTTCCCCCTCCGACGTTGTCCTTTTGCTCTCTTTCTACATCTTCTTTCCCCCCTGTCTCTCTCTCTCTGTGTCTTCTTTATCCGGCGGACCTGATTAATATTCATGAGCACCGACTGACTATTGTGTAGGAAGTGCTGAATAGGGCATTTTGCGACGACCCAAGAAGTACATCAGCCATTAACAAAGCTTGATAGCATTGTTGCGAAGGTGCTAAAAACCTTCCCCGTCTTTCCTTCTAGCTCTGCCTTTCCCTCAATCACTCACCCCCTCTATATCTGGGCATATTCATTTAGACTCTCCCCCCCCTCTTCTCTCTCTTTGTCTAGCTTTGGTTCTTTATCTCTTCTCTATCTTTTTTTGCCCCTCCCTCCCTTCCTCCCTCCCTCTATCTATTTAGCGTTGAACTGTCTGTCACTGTATCTCTATCTTTTTAGTTACCCTCCCCTCCCGGTCCTTGCTAATAGTATTTTATCCTTTCTAAATTTTTTTTCCCCTTCCTTTCTTCATTCTTCCTTTTTTCCGCCAAGACAGGGAAGAAGGGAAAAATAATAATAAAAAAAGAGAAAAACTTTAAGCAACCCACAAAAACACACACACACAACCACTGTTACTAGTACACTTGTATCTCTTCCTCCTCTTCCTCCTCCTCCTCTCGTCCTTCTTGTTGTTTGCCAGCCAAAAGTAGTAGTACTACTAGTAATCGTCGTGGTCGTAGTAGTAGTAATAATAGTCAAATTTCTTAGTGTGTGTGTGTGTGTATGTATGTATGTGTGTGTATATGTACACTTCTCATAATAGTTGTTGGTGTGTTCAAAATATATTCATATGATCATAATAATAGGGGGATCATTGCAATAATTTTGGACAATTAATAGCAGCGGCTTAAAATATATGTTATGTATATGTGTACATAGATACATGCATGTATATATATATATATATATTGATATTTAACGCACTTACACATGTCTGTTTAACAACAACGGATTATTAATATATATCAATATCACCGAGGATTTTTTAAGACAAGGATCCCCTCCTTAAAAAAGATTTCCCCCAAAAACTCAACAAATCGTGTGTTGGGATCTTCTTTAAAACATCAACCATGTGGATTTTGACGTGGTAAGGATATCTTTATTTTTCTTCTTTCCTCTTTTTCATTGAATTTTCTCGTTTTTTGTTGTTTTTACTAGAGTCTAATTTAAATAAAAAGGGACCCCCTAACAGAAACAAAACAACAACAAAACAGTACCCTATTTTAAATACAGTCAAAATCACTGTTAATTTCTCGAGTTGTGTCAGGTCAGGTACCCTATATTTTTAAAAAAAAAGTTCTTCGGAATTCTTATTGATAAGTTTTTATTTTTAATGAAAATCCTATGAAAATCTATAAATCTTAAATTAATTTTACCTAAATATTTTTTTCATTGTTTGAACATTGTCGTTTTCTCTCTTTTTTTTTTTTACCTATTATTTTTCATTTAATAATAAAAGAAAGAAAATATTTTCAGTTTTATTTTATTTAAATTGTTCACCCATCTTTCAAATTATTTAATCTATTTTTCTTTACTTAATAAAATTAATTTTCCCTAAAAAAAAAAAAAAATTCGTCAGAATGGACGGAAGAGGAAGAGAAGAGACCCGAACATGTGCTTTCTTTAACTTGTCTATGTCTCTGCATTGGACAGGGTCCATTTCTTCTTTACGGTCACTCTGTTCTCTTTAACCATCCTTTAGCTCTTTAAATAATTAATTTTACAAGAAATTTTGTTAACTTTAAAAAAAAATAACAATGTAATGAATATACCATCGGGGGTTAACACAATGATGATGTTGCCTGACTTGAGACATAGTTTTGAGGTAGTTATTTTCAAAAGTTGTAATTGAAATCAAGTAAATCCACTTGTAAGATTTTTAGGGAACTTTTTCCCCCTATTCAGAAAAAGTTTTTTTTTTTATGTAATTTTATTTACTGTAATTGGTTAAGTACGTGCACAAGTGCAGATTTCCGTACTATCGGTGTTTTTTTGTTTTTTTATGGCTGTGGGATTTTCTTAGGTTGTTATTCATTTTCTGCTTTCTTCATTTCTATTTAAAGTCAAAAGAAAGACATGTGCGTCGTCGTCGTCGTCAAGCACAAAGTAAACTTCCTTTTTCTTTTATATTATTATTTAATAATAACATAATTTAATTCATATTTTTTCTTATATAAACCCAATTAAAATAATTTCATTTCGTATTTTTTTTGGTTACTATAATTTAAATTTGTCTATTTTTATTTTAGTGTTTCGTCTACCTCATTCAATGTTTATCCGGTTTTTTTCTTTCTTTCTAGGATATGAGTTGTAAATTGTATAAATTAATCAAATTTTAATTGTTGTTTAATCTTTATACGATCATGGTGCACTTTCATTCAACGTTGTGAGTTTTCTCCGGGACGAATTCGTGTTGTTGTCCATCTGTCATTCAATCAATTCATCCTGTTGTTTGGGCTTCTTAAACTTATGGGCAATAAATGGCCACATATTCCCACGTATAATAGTCTTATTTTCATACAGAAATATCAATTAATTTAATGTTTATTATTATTATGCCATATCTACGTTAAATGTTTGCTACAATCAATACCCAATAACAAACTTCATTTTTCTTTCTCAAAGGAGTTTTCTCTCTCTACACAAAAAGGAATTCCGGACGTTGACGTTTTTAACTTCCAGAAAAAAATATGTTTCTGTTCAAATTTTAATTTCATTAAATTTTCGCACTGATTTTTTTAAAACTCAAAGCTGTTTTTTCAATTTCAACTGAGTCAGTTTAAAACCCAGACCTTTTGTTATTTTTTTTCTTAATGAAAGAGCATAACAAAAAAAAAATTGATTTAAAACTAAAACTCATGACAATGGATTTTTTTCCCTGACGACGTTTTGCATAAAAAGTTTTTCTTTTTCAATTCTCTTTAATTTCGTTTGCTCTTTTCTCATTTTTCAAATTAAAAAAAAAAAAGTTTTTTTTATTCATTTTTTTTATTTGTCAATCTGAATTTAAAAAGCTGAGATTTTCGTCTCAATAAGAAAAGAAAAAAAAAAGATTTTAAAAAATCTACTTTTTATATAATTGGATTTTTAAAGTAAGAAAGATTTGAAATCAACAACATTCTTTTGTTTGTTTCCTTTTAGTCAATAAGTGCACATGCACACACTGCACAAAATACACTCATTTCTTCATTGCACAGGTGCATGCAGCCTGCAGCTCTGATTATTTATATGTAGAAAAACATTTTCAAAACTTGCATCCAAAGATAAACAAAACGTTTAACGGAATTAATTCCATAGCACTAGATAGACAATCCTTTTTCAATAAAAAAAATTATTTCGATAGATTTTTATTTTAGCCATTAAACTCCGTGAGAATAATTAGGATTTTGGATTTTTTTTTCAAATTAATTAATTTTTTTTTTCTTAAACGATTTAACGGTAATTTTAATTAAAAAAAAAACTATTAAAATATTTTTAGGGTAGAAAATTTAAAAAGGGCGTAAAATTTCAAAAGAACAAATTCATAATTCCATTACAACTATTTTTTTTAGGAAGTAAAGAAGGCGCTTTGACTTCTAAATTAAAAATATATATTCATGTAAAAACACATAATTAATATTCTTTAAAAAGTAAAGGAAGCATTAAAACCTGTCTTAAAGATCCTTATCATTTTTTTCGAGAGGTTTTTTTTTAAAAACTAATTTCAATTTATTTTCACTTAAATTGATATAGGGTTTTAAAAAAATCCATATTTCTTTCGAAAAAAAAAATTAATGAAAAAAGTTTATCTTTAATGTAAATTGAATAAAAGTAAATAAGTTTTGTCTGTGGAAATAAATTCATATTTGCTTTTTATTGTTTTTATTCATTCTTTCTTGTTTTCTTGGTGCTTTCTTTCGTTGATATTTAATCGATATTAACTTTTTCTTTCTTTCTTTACTCCAATTGTTTACAATTAGAGACAAAAGTTTATTGATTAGCTTCTTCTTCGGTTGTTGGATACAAACAAATAATAATAGAACTTGGTTTTTGTTTTACTGACTCCGTTTCTTCAGTTGTTCATTTTTTGTTTCTTAGGGGGGGGGTCAGGTTTTTTTTGGTTTGTTGTTGTTACTTCTTTTCCAAAAGGAAATTAAATTGAATTTTTTTTCTAATGAAGATTCGTGTTGTTTTGGTTTGAAAGAAAGACTTTATAATAAAATCTTTTTAAAATGGATTAAAGTTGTACCGAAAAAAGTTCACGTGATTATTCGACTTGATAAAAATTATTTTCCATTGGGGTGCGTGTGTGTGACATGGTGGAGGGGGTTGTGTGCCTGCCCGGCCGGTCAGGGTGAAAAGATACCTACCACCCACATAAGTAATAATTTTTTTTTTTACCATTTTTAAATTTTCCATTGCTTCCTTGTAGTCATTTTAAAAGCAATTTGTGCTCTCTGTTCTTGCCGTGTGTTAAAAAAAATGTTGACTTATTTTTTTTTTGTTTCGGGCGAAATAACTTTTGGAATAGACTTTAGTTTTTTAATTGATAAGGATTAAAAAAGCGACTTTTATTTTTATTTTCAATAAATTTGTAATAAATATGTTCAAATGTGTCTAGTGAAAGAAAGTTCAACGTGACCTGAGACAGAGACATGTTAATCATTTTTTGAAACAGATATTTCACTTTTATTCTTACAGACATATCTTCGGTATTTTGTGTTGTTACTTTTTTTTTTTTAAATAATAATAGTTATTGGATTTCTACGGTTTAACTTTTTTTAATAGAAGTAAAAAACAAAAACGAAAAAATACTAATCATACTGAAAAGCTAATTTTTTAAAGATTAAGGGGAGAGAAAAACAAAACAATTGTTTAAATCATGCCAATAATTTCTGCCATTGTTGGGGTGTGTGATGGGTGTGCTGGTGGTGCTGTCTGTTGTTTTGTTACTCAAACTGGACTTTCTTACTGTCCTCTTCAACTTCTTGTAATTTTAGTGTATAACTTGTTTAATGTTTGATATTTGCAATTATGTGTTCTGTCTAATGTCGAATAGCTGAAATTCCCATGAAAATAGTTTCCTTTACTTTTTCTTCAAATCCACACACAAACCACCTTCAGCCAGTAAACCCCTAACAAACAAACCTTACTGATCGAGTAGTAGTGGGTTTAAAATTTAGTCCTACCTTTTCAAGATTTTAACTTGAATTCCCAACAAAATAAAGAATAAAATAACACGTGATCCAGCTTTATTGACTGTCTGAGAATTCAGAAAAAATAAATAGTTCTGATTATTTACTTATTGTTGTTTTTCTTGGAGTTTTTCAAGTGTTAAAAAAGAGAAAATATACTTTTCTCTCAAAAATCTAGGATTTTTAATGTTTTATTTTATTTATAATTTGTTTTTATCACCAATCACCAACAACAACATGACACACGAAACAGTTTTGTGCTCTTTCGTGTCGTAATGTTGTTGTTGACACGACAAAGATAAAGATCACCATTTTGAAATTTAAAAAAATATGGCCTTTTTATTTCATAATTTAATGAAATATGATGTTTAATTTATGTTACAAATGGAATAAGGAATTTGAAGCCCGAATTTCCCAGATTTGGGGCGAGGGGGGGGGCTATGACCTGATTTTATTTACTGTTTTTTTGACCTACTGTAACTAACTACAAAATAAAGATAAAATTGTCAACATTTCAATTATTTAGATTATTTGGAGTGCATTTGGGTTTAAATGAACCGACAGACTGATAGGCAGACAGACAGCAGGTTTTTGTTTTGACAACTAGAACAAACTTCTTTATTTACTGACTCTTCACAACTGCTGATTGGCAGATAGTGAGTGCTCTCTCTCTCTCTCTCTCTACTGCTATCACTCTCTCTCTATCTACTGCTATCACTCTCTCTCTCTCTCTCTACTGCTATCTATCACTCTCTCTCTACTGCTATCACTCTCTCTCTCTATCTCTCTACTGCTATCACTCTCTCTCTATCTACTGCTATCACTCTCTCTCTACTGCTATCACTCTCTCTCTCTCTCTACTGCTATATCACTCTCTCTCTCTCTACTGCTATATCACTCTCTCTCTCTCTACTGCTATCACTCTCTCTCTCTCTACTGCTATCACTCTCTCTAGTAAGTACACTCAGCTGCTGCAGCTGCACAGGTACTGCTAGATCAAATAAAAATCATCCCCTTGTTTTGGTTTCTGATTTTAATTGATCTTAAACAATAACTGATATGAGTTTTTTTTCTCTTCTCTAATCAGTAAAAATAAATGCTTAAATATAGACAGCTAACCCCCCACCCCCCAAAAAAATGACCCAACGTAAAAAGCTCATTAACCCTTTCGACCCTAGAGGGCCGAAATATCGGCCTTAGTAACCAAAGGTGAAAAAGACTAGCATTTTGACCCTAATAAGGTCTTTTAATAGAACGTCTCTGAGTGACTACTTGGTAATATTACTAAGTCAGGGTCAAAGATGGGGGTTGAAATATAGTTGTATGAGTGTCTTATTTTGCCATAAGTTGCCAGGGCCGATATATCGGTTCTTTAGGGTTTAAAGGGTTAAAAACTGGTGCAATTGGTTTGTTTAGGTCAGAAACTGAATTGAATAATTCCACAAGTTCTCTTGAACATTAATTGTAATATCTTGTTCAAAATCAATTTAAAAAGAAAGAAAAAAACTGCCAAGAGGAAAGTCCATGTGAACCTCATAAACAAGCCTTAAATACTTTTAAAATCCAACTTTCTTTAAATATCTAGAAATGAGAATTTTTAACTTTTTAATTTATCTATTTCTAATTTAATTTTCTTTCTATTATTTTACTTTTTTTTAAAATCTTTCACGTTTGTAGCCTGAAGTATTTGACTAGACATAAAAATCAGATTAAAAATATGTGTGTATGTGTAAAAGTGTTATTAGGATGGAGTTCAGAAAAATACTGACACAGTGACACATGTTCTGACAGAAACTTTCATGTATCATCAACAAAATCTTGGTAGAAATTCCATGAAACTCTGCCAAACTTTGTCATTTTTAAGGCAAGGCAGATTGTTGTTGTTGTTGTTTCACTGAATCTATGAAAAATGCTTTTGGTGAAAATATCTAAAAGAAACTTTTCCTTTTAATTTGCTTTTATAATTTTATTTCTGCAATTTTAAATTTTATTGCTGGTTTTTATTAAAAAAAGTTTGTGTCAAAACACATGTTGGTATTTTTTTTTTTTTTTTCTTTTCAATCTCCAAACTGATATTTTTGTTCTTTACTCAATTTAAATTTTTTGTACATATTCTGTGTGAAACATTCATCTAAACCCTTTATTATTATTATTATTATTTAATAACCTATCAATTTCTATGGATTATTTAAGGTCTTTTTCTGTTCAGATCTTCTGATCATTTTTTTGTTCTTTTAGGAATTTAAATATAATAAATGGAATATTTCGATGCCTGAAATAGGAAAAGTCTTTTTGATTTATATGTTTATTTTCGCAAAGCAAGTTGTCATTTACTATAAAGGCAAAGTTTTTCTAATTTTTCTGTTTTTATAAAATGAATGGTGAATAAATCTTTATTTGTGCAAAACTTGTTGATTGAAATTCATTCTTTTCCAACAGATGGAGTTGTCCTCATGCTTATCATTGTTCACAACGTTTCAGTCGAATCCATTGGCTATCTTCAGGTGATTGAATTGTAGTTCAAAGTGAGCATCAGGTGAAGACGAAGGTTTCAACCCCACCCTAAGACAGTAATCACAAAGATTCCAAGGATTCAACACTCTATAAACCTGTATTGTTAACAGAACGAGAGCAGGCTACCCCTGTGGTTTGAATAAAGGGTTAAATTCCAAGTCCAGTTTCAACAAAAAGATTCCCAAATTCAATCACCTGAAGACGGCCTAAGGGTTTGTTGGCCAAAGCTTTGTGAATATAATCAGGATAAGGATGAAAACAGAAGTTCAAAAAATAGTTGTACAAGTTCTCAAGGGCTCCGAACAAACACATTATTCTATTTATTAATTTCTTGTTTACTATTGTCCTTATCTTCTTAGTTATTATTTCGCTACTTTTTATCCGATGCATCCTTTGGACTTCTTTAAGTGATTAACCACAACACTGAAGTGTTCGCAAGGTTTTGGTTAATGTACCCCTGCAACTTTTGTGTCATTGTCAGAAGCCAACATAAAACTTCAAACTGTGTTTTGAATAAAAGTGTAAATTCAAAGTTGAAGGCTTTTTTTGATTATTACAATTATAATCACCTGAAAAGGCTGAAGAGTAAATTTAAGATTTCAAAACCTTTTATTGCTTTGTTAAAAGACTTTGGGATTTATGTTCTTTTTATGTTAAATTTTCTCATTTGTTTCTATTTTTTGTTGATTGTTTGTTGGTCCATCTTAAAGATTATTTTCTCTTTTTCTTATTTATCCACACACATTTAAAACTGATTGATTTTTTTTTTTTTTTTTTCATTCTCATTCTTTTGTTTCCTCCAAATGTTGCTTTAGGTAGATTTTTAAGTTGACCTGATTATTTTGTTGACTTAAGCACATTTTGTTTGAATAAGTTGTGTAGTTATCTAATCAATTTCAATTGTTATGATGGTGCTACATTGTCTCTCTCTCTCCCCCTCTCTCTCTCTCTTATATATCTATATATATATATATATATATTTATGTTTGCTATTATAAAATCAAGCCTTTTTGCAAACATAATGTCCTCTCAGGTTTCAACTCAGAACATTCATCTAGAACTTGTGGTAGTGTATGTCAAGTGTAGGCCTTGTAAGCCAAGGTGCTTCACACTCAGAATTGCACCCAAAAAGACTGGAAATGGGGAGGCAGGTTGGTCATAAAATGTGTAAAACTGGTGGAGGACTGTGGAATCATATGCAAGCCCATTCAGCAGCAGTTGTAAGTTGGCCTTTTTTGGGTAAATCAATAAGTTATCACACACACACACACACACACACACACACACACACACACACACACACTGTGTTTGTGTAGATAGTGGATCAGAGTAGACACTGCCTGGTCATCAGACTGAAAGCTTTTGGTCTGATGACCACACAGGTGAGAAACTAACAGTCACCGAAGGCCGCTGATTCAATGCCTACCTTTATTTACTATACATGCTCTATCACAGATATCAAACACTGTAACTATATATATATATATATATAAGCAATATCCCTCTACAGGTTATAATTATTATATGTACATACATTCATTTATGGGTCATCAGAACAGCTCTACAAATTGCTTTCAATCCAAGCTAGAGGAATAGGAATTTTCCTGCTATAAGCTGTTGATTTTTATTTATATTTAAGGAGTGTAGCATAATTTTTTTTTTCCCTCAAATTTTTATACCCTTTAAGTTTTATGTTTGAGTCTTGCACAATTTTTCTTTCTTGGTCGAATATCTTTGTAGACTTTTTTTTTAAAAAGTTTGTCGGTGCCTTTAATATTTTTTGATATCTTTATGTAATATTTTGTTTGATTTTAATGATTTTAATTGTTGTGATGTTTTTTTTTTTCTATTTTATCTGATGAAAACAATTCTTGTTTGTTACTTTTTAAATTCTGCAAAAGCCATTGTCCATATTTTAAGCCCAAAAATTGTCACTCCAAAAAAAAGATGAATGCTATTTAGTTGTCATTGGCTGATCATAAAGAATTTGCTTTCATAGTTTTATCCCCATGACAACATTCAACATGACTTGCCTCCATGTGTGGGATGTCATGGGTTAATGACAGATTTTAGGCACCTATGTCTTACCTTTGACTTTTGCGTCAGGTGTTTTCATCAACCAAATTGATTTGTAGAAAATGTCTGAAACTCTTTTTTTTTTTCTGAATAAACTCAATCATTTAAAGAGACTTTTGAGTCCATGTCTATCTCTCAAAAGGAGAGGGCACTTGATATGCATGACTTCTCTTTCTCGTAATATCATAAAACCCTGTGTTTCTCAATAAGTGGTTGATTAATTTGTTTTATGGCATATCAATCTTTTCAGTCATTTAATGCAGAAAACGGTCACTTTTGATAATTTTTTTTTTTTTTTAATGGCGTCTCCAAGTTTTTGTGCCAAGAACAATAAATTGATAATCTTTTTTTTTTTTCATCAACTTCTCAATTAAAAAGCACTAAATGCATCTATTTAATCTATACCAGGAGGACCAATTTTTGTATTTTCAATGACTAGTCAGGGCCTTGGTGCTGTATTCCCTGTTGTTGGCATAGCCCTTTTTTAGTGTGAACTTTCCTGTTGCAAGCACTCACCTATGAGCAGAGCTTAGACTGGTGGCTCCCAGCTCTTGCCCCTAGCATAGTTGCCCTCATTCCATCGCCACAGGACTTTCCACCTTAGTTCCCATCTCACTTTCACATTTAAGTTGCATTATTTGTTGCGCTTCATATAAACACCCTCTGAGCCTCCAATGCTCATAACCAGAAATGATGTTTCTAAAATTTCTTCTGCATTAAGTTCCTTTTTGAATGCCAAATGTAAATTGGATCAAATAAAAGACCATTTCTTAGTAAATGTGTTTCTCATGTTATCAAAACTTTTAACTCTAGTCAAACTAGTATTGTTAATCAATAGAATAAGTTTAATCTGTTAGGTTTAAACAATATTTTTGTTTACGTTATTAAAAACAAATTCAAATGCAGTTGCCATGATTTCAAGTCAAGTTGCAATCTGTTGCATGTCAATTTCTAAAAAAAACAAGACAAGAAATCAATGCTGGTGGTTAAAAAAAGAAAAAGTTTTCTATTAAATGTTTGAAGAGTTTTCTACTTGAAATGAAATCATTGTTTATGATTTGTAAGGCCATGAACACAATGAGAAATGAAAATCCCTGTGGATTGCAAAACAAATGACAATGTTAAAAACATTTTGGGTTTTTCATCTTTTTACTTTTTGTTTATCTTTTAATTCATAATCCATAAAAATAGATTCACAAACTGTCTTTATGTTTGATACAATCAAGATGTACATATTGATATTTAACCACAGAAGTATATTTCCAAATATTCCTGATTATCGTTTTATCAATTGTGTATGTGTTAGCAAGGCTTAAGTAAAATCCCTACTTGAAGGAATCCTAAAAGATTCCTTTATTTTCCAAGGGGATTAGCCTTAACCCTTTAAACCCTAAAAAAAATATATCCGCCTTGACGACTTAAGGCAAAAGAAGACACACAACAAATGATATTTCAACCTCTACCTTTGGACACTGACTTAGTAATATTACCAAGTAGTCACTCAGAGAGCCGTTCTATTAAAAGAATAGGGTCAAAATGTCAGTGTGTCTTTTTTGCTTTTTGGTACTATGGTCGATATATCGGCTCGTTAGGGTCAAAAGGGTTTAATGTAAGTGATTGACTGCAATATCTATCTTTTGATCATGTAGTAAATAAAAGCTTTTCTAATACATTGGTGAAGACAATTGCCTCCAATGGCTGATGATTTCTGTCTCATTAATTGATAATATTTCTCCAAGAGTTTTGGTACCTGTTGATTGTTACAGACATTTACACCTTTAGATGATGTATGGAAGGAAGAATTGTTGGAGTTTAGTAGATGCTTTTAAATGTTCTGAAAAAGGACAATTCATTTACTTTGTTGAAATTCAAGGAAAAAAAAACTGTTCCAAATGCATTGAAATGATTTGAACAGAAAATATATATTGGTTTTGTTTTAAAAATCAATTTTAAAACTGTTTTTATTATTATCTATTTTCTTCATTGATGAAACAAAATCAATTTTTGTATTTAGAAAAGCCCTGAATGGCACTCAATCCAGGACATTAATCCTGCACTCACTAAATGAATGCAAGTACATTAAAATCAAACAAAATGTAAAAATGCGTTATTACTTGTAAAGTGATACAAAAATACATTTTATTAAAAAATTTTAACAATTGATATCAATAAATTCTTATTAAACAAAAGATCCAGCATTAAATATCCTAAGTTTATATTTTGACAGAAAAGGCTGTTTTTGGTGGAATGACTAAAATAGTTCATAAATATTAAACCTAATATTAATATACATGATTTTTTTTTAATTATGGCTTGTCTTTTTTTTCATTTAGCTGCTTTAATTCAATGCTTGTCAAAGTTGCCTGGCCTTCTTAGTAATGCTAAAAAATTTTATTTAACTGTGTCAAAGAAAATAAGATGCTAAAAAGAAACAAAGAAAATAAAAGGAATAAACTGTTAAAAATAAATTGTTATCATTGAAGATTCTGAAATTGAAGGCTAATCTAAATGAATCAAATACTATTAAGATATTCCCAATTGAAGTTCATCACCTTTACTAGAACTGGGATGAAAAAGTTTTTGAATTTTAAAGTTAACAAAAACTTTCTATTGAAATTGTAAAATATCTTTAATAGCTATTGCTCTACTCTTTTTTAAAAAATAATTCACTTAATGGTTTAAAAACAGCACAAGTAGTAGTACCTAGAAATTAGGATTTTTTTTTTGTATTTTGACATATGTAAAAAAAACTGATATGGTTGGTGCATTGTTGACATTTTCATAGTTTCATTTGGTTTTAAATATAAATAAACTATTTTCAATCAGTTGTTAAATGATGAACAAGAATAGCAATAGTAATTCAAAATATTTAATTATTTTTCAATAGACATAATTATTGAAGGCACAAGAGTTTTTATTTTGAACAATTCTCCAATTAAATAGGTCAGTTGGGCAGAAAAAGTATTTTTGTTAAACTTCATTTATTTGAAGTCCTATTACACTCAAGTTTTTTTTGGGTTGATTTTTTAATATATAAAAGATTTTAATATTTATATAAAACTTAAAATCTTTACTGAAAATATGTTTCTGCAGAATGTGTAAAAATGTCAAGTTTTGGGAATCTTCAATTTTCTATTGACAATCAGAACATTTGGTAATTAATTAATAAAAAAAAAATTTAAATGTTTCAATTAAAAACTAGATTATTTTTAGAAAAAGTTTTTTTTTTGTTTCAATAAATTATTTCTTTTTTAAGGATTAACATTTTCATTTTATGTGAATCTTTTTAGCTTTGCATTTATTATCATTTAAAGACTGATTAAAATCTATTTAAAAAAGTGACTAAAATGTTAACATCTCTTTGACAGTTGAATGAGTGGTGGTGGTGGTAGTAGTAGTAATAGAATAAGAATTAAACCTAAAATTGCTCTGTCTGCACTATTTTCTTTTTAGAAACAAAAACATTTTTTTAAAAGTCCTTTTTTATTTGCATAGTTTTTTTTTTCTTTATTAATCACTTTTTTTAGGGAAGAATACCATAGTGTGTAGTGTCTATACTAGCTGGCATATCCAACCAGGTTCTGTAAATTCTTTAGAAGTGTGTGTATGTGTAGAGGGTAGGTGTGTTTCTAGGTTAAGTTTTCCTTTTTATCAAATCAGAAAAGGTAAAAAGAAATCCCTTGTCTTTTGTATTGAACAGAGTTATTTGCCCCTTTCTCTTCCCCCCTCTCTCTCTCACATATAATGCACTCTCACTCTCTCTCTCTCTGTTTTATTGTTACTTCCAATTGGGCCAGTTGGAAGGAGAATAATGGCTGCCATTACTCTCAGCAACTCTTCAATCTACTTCCGCCCTAGTCATCATACAACAAAAATATTTTCTTTCCTCCTCTCTGCTTATGCTTCTTGCTACTGTAAACAATTTGCAAAAAAAAGCACAAAATTTCTGTCTCTTATTTGTTTTCAATCCTTTGTTATTCTAAAACCAGTTTTATTGTTTCCTCCTCTTCCTTCTTCTTCCTACTCATTAACTAATTTTTAATGTTTAAGAAAACCCTGCGATTAAAATGAAATTAATTGTTGATAAACGAAAATAATTTTTTCAATTTTTAAATTTCACTTAAATATAAAGAAGAATAATTATTTTATCAAATTTTAAAATATTTTCAATTTTGACATGCAATTAGAAATAAATCAGAACATTTAGTGATTATTATTTATCAAAATAAATAAAATTGGCAATTATTAATATTTTTTAAACAACATACCAAATTTTCTGGCTGTAAGTTGATTCTTCCCTGGCATTGTTTTTCTGATCTGAACTCATGACAGACTTTTAATCAGATTTAAACCAGAGAACTTTAATTTAAGTAAATTTAACTTTTTGTTTTTATTTCCCGGAAATTATCAATAAAATAAGATAATTATAATTTAAAAAAACATTTCATGACACTGTGTGTGTAATTTTTTTTTTCTGGAATCAGAGATGTTTGTTTTTATATATATATATATATATATAAATTAATTTTTGAAAAAAAAACAAAACTGAATACTTTTATAGTGAAATTAGGCTGGCATTATGTTTTGGTTCCCTCTCTCTCTCTCTCTCTCTCTCTCTATATATATATATATATATATATATATATATATATATATATATAAATATAATCACAAAAAAAAACACACAGATAAATATATATTTGTGTGTCTGTCTGTGTGCGTGT
>JAUZSX010000031.1:465524-478257 GCA_034780655.1 Idiosepius hallami
ATTAATAAATAAATAAATTATAGAATGTTTAAAAGGCTTAAATGATGTGTTTTATGTGTTTTATTTAGTGTGTTATATTTTGGAGCTATGACTCCATTTTCAAACTTTTTGTTATGCTGGTCTTTCAATGCTTATTTAAGCATATATTATATTTACTTGGTGAGCAGCACCAAAGCGCATATACATATATATATTATGAATTATGACAATTCTCCCTCAATTAATCTGTAGGTGGTTATTAAAACCTTTTTTTCTTCTTAAAAGATGATACTTTTTAAAATGACTTCCTGTTGTTATTGTGATCTTAAATGAATCTTATGAAAAATAGTTAAAATTTGAAATGAGTTTCTTCCTTCCAATAAAGGTAGGAAGTGGGGGAAAGATCAAAGAAAGTCAAAATCAATATTATTAATCATCATCATCATTATTATTATTATGATTATGATTATTATTATTATTGATTTTTAAAAAACCTCGTTTGGAAAATAAAATAAAAAAAAATATTAAAAAATGATAAAATGTTGATAATTTCTATTCAATCTTTTTTAAAAAATGAATTAAAAGATAAACTCTTGAGTTTGTATAACTTTATTTTATTAAGTAATAAAATGATGTTAGTTTTATCACGTGGCTCTAAATATATATGTAGTCTCTTATGAAATAAAATATCTCTAGTTTGTAAATAAGCTGATTATTCAGGGAATTTCTTCAAGGTAATCTTAGATTAGGCGTCTTCAGATCAGGTTCCAAATGAATGAAAATAACTTTAAAAACTGTAATCGAATGAAAATAGGGAAGAAGAAAAAGGATTTGTGAAAAAGTAAATGATGTGAAAAGTTTATATTCAAATCTTGACTAGAATTTGTCAAGCAACAAATCAGTTTATGTTGATAAGCATTGGTTTTATTAGGTCAGTGTCAGGGATTCAAACAAACACTAATTAGTATTACATGACTTTCTCTCTTTTTTTTTTTTCTCATCCACCCCCTTCTCTTTCTCCCTCTCTCTCTCCCCCCTCTCTCTACCTCTATCCCCCTCTGTCTCCCTCTCCCCTCTCTCTCTGATTTTTATTTTCTGTCCACCTGCTGTTTATTCCTCCCTGCTTTATTTATATCCTTCTTCCTTCTACCCCTTCCCACTCTTATATGCCTCTCTCTCTATATATATATATATATCTCTCTCTCTCTCTCCATCTACCTTTTTCCTTTTCTTTTTTTTACAGAAAACAACAAAACTTACTTTTCTAGTTAGGTCTGCATTTATATATATATATATATATATATATATAAAAAATATTCAGTTCATGAGAATGATTTGGATGCCAGCCAATCTTTGCCTACCCCAGTCATTTAGTTCAATCTGTTGCTAATATTATAACAAGAATAAGAATAACCGACCCTAAGCAAATCTAACCCCACAGCCCAACTTTCTTGTTAGATTCCTTCATCTATTAAAGAAGGCCTTATTTGAAACATAATCATTCAAATAATCCTTTTATTTCTCAGTGGAATCCAATTTTAAGGATTCAAAATTTGTTTTATTTAATTCTTTTTTTTTTAAGTCAATTCGATATTGCAGTGCAAATAAATCCCTTGCCAAACATATGTTCAATTGCTGCTGCTGCTGCTGCTTCTTGCTATTTAAAGTTCCATAACTGCTGCTGTTTGATTCTTGTGTCTATTTTCACTTTCAATAAACAGCTTGATTATTAGTCTATGATCGATCATTGCTTTTTACATAATCATTTTTTCTTTCTTTCAATCCTTTATTTTTTTCTTCTTTCCCACTTTTGATTGACCTTTCCCTCTATCACTAAGCGCACCCTATCCCCCCCATCATCGTTGCCACCCCCTCCATTTCCCTTCCACCAATAAAAAAAATAATTTAAAATAATATAAAAATAGAAATCAATTCCTTGTACCAAAGGGTTTCCCTTCAATGATTTTAATGATAATCTGTACAAATTGAAAAATTCAATATTAACTTCAATTCTCTATTGTTTTGTTATTTATATTTAGAGTTAAATACCCTTGGGAAAAGGTTAAATTTTTTTTCTTTTGTCATTCACTTACACCTTCAAATGTATTTATTACTGCTGTTTGATTTTTTTTTTTTGAGAATTATTATACAAGAAAAGTAGCTTGTTTTTTTTTTTTTTGGTTTTATTTTTTTTTTTTTATATTTATTATAAAATAAATGTTTCTTTTTTTTTTTTTTTTGTTTTGTTTTTTTTTTTTTTAACTGTTCTAACTTTGTATTGGGGAGGTCCACTTGGCCTAATGGTTAGGTAGTCGGACTTTAGATTCTTAGTATGTAATATATGAAAAAACTATGGTTTTCTGCATTAAACGACATAAAAAGGTTGATATGCTGTGAAACAAAACCAAATAAACAAACTAACTTTGTATTATAGATTGATATGCCGTTAAACAAGGAAATACCTCACTCAATAATCAGTTTTGATATTTACTGTGTTTATATAGAAAATATTTAATGTTTCTAATTGTGTGTATGCGTGTGTTTCTTGATAGTTTCATGTGAATTATTACACAAGTGGATTTATAAACCTTGCATTTTTGTATTGACAATATTTCTCGTTGATGTCAACATTTATTATTATGTGTGCAAACGTCTGTTGTGGTGTATGCCTATCGTTTCTTTTATGTTCAATCGATTAAAAGGTTTATTAAATTGGTTGAGAAAATTTTCTACAAAAATCATTTCTTTTCTGTCAATCTGTCTTTTTTTTTTTAAAGTCTTTCTTTCTTTTTATCTTTGTTGCATAACTTAGAATCCTCATTAGCAATAATATTATCACCTGTGCCTCTTGTCATTTTCCCATCAATCTTTTTCCTTTCAGAGTTTTCTGCTTCAGTTTTGACTCCTCCCATTTTCATACACACCCCTTCCTCTCTCCCTCTCTCTATCTCTCTCTCCTTCCTCTGTGTGTGTGTGTGTGTGTGTGTGCTTGTGTAGAAAAAACTTGACATTGTCCATCAGTTGTTCCACCTTCCACTTTCCTTTTACCACAATCTGTTTGCTTTGTGCTGCTGAGTGATATTAACACTAACCTTTTAGTTCAATGCACCTTGATACACATTCTTCTTCCTCTTCTTCTTCTTCCACATTAGTTGTGTTTGGGTAGAAAAGAAGTTCAGTAGATACCCTTTCAGATTTGAATATTAGCCAATACTTGAAAGAAGGCACACCTTCAACTCTATACCCCCCCTTACTCTCTCCACTGTGTTTATAAGCCTTTTGGAGTCACCCCTACACACACACACACACACACACATACAAATTATGGTTGTTAACTTTCCATCTATATACTAAAGCTGTAAGAATAATCACCAATAGTGTTTCGTTACATTTGCTGTTGTAGTGGCAGTAGCAAAAAATCTCTCTGCATTGTTGTTGTTGTCATTATTTTTGTTATCATCATTATCATTATTATTATTATTATCATTATTATTATTATCATTATTATTATGTATCTGTGTGCAGAGCTGCTGCTGTACAGTCATTTCTATAAATAGATTGTTATCTTAAACTATGTTGGACATAATCATTCTTAAATGATATTAGATCTCTCTCTTTCTCTCTCAAAATATTTCTGGCTGCTTCTTCCAATATCCATGACTGTTTTTTTTTTCTTTCTTTCTATAGAATCTGTTTATCCATTGTCATTAGGTTGTCTTCATTCACACCACAAAGTGCAAAGTTCTTTCTTTTTCTCTCCAAGGATTGAATTTTGATTTTCTTTGTTATATATATATATATATATATATATATATATATAAACTCTTTTTATTCATTATTTTATATTATTGATATTTGATTATTAGAAATATTTTCAGATTGAAATTGAAAAAAACTTTTTTATTGTTTTTTACAAAAAAAAGTTTTGTATTCAAAAAGGAGGGATTATTTATTTTTTAATTGGACATTTACTGTTTTTAGATATTTAGGAGAAAAAATTCCTTTTTTATTTTCATCCTTTTCTTTCCTTTTTTTCTCTCTTCCTTCTCTTCCACATTCTTACTTCTACACTTCCCTTCTTCTCCCTTTCTCAGAAAATGTTTTTGCTTTCCATCCCTCCTTTCCTCCCTCCTTCCTTCCTTCCTCTTTTTTTTTCATTCTTTCATTTCATTACTTTCATGGCAATAAGATCAGCTATTTAGATCTACCCAGGATTTCAACCACTGCTACTCCCCAAATCATGTAGTCAGCAGCCACAGCAGTCCAAACTGATTCTATAGACTCCCCCCCACTCACTACCCCTAGCTTACAAATCTCACCCTCAGCTGTAATGGAGTGAAGATGCTGATTCACTAAGGCTTTATCAACCACACCTCAAAATATTCACCTTTTCATTATTTTATAGTCAATAGGATTATTACTAATTCCTTCCGTTTCACTTGTGCAATATTTTCAAAATAAAGAAAGATAAAATAAATATAATTTCTGATTTTATCTCTTCTTTTTGTCTTCATAAAAATAAATCTTTCTCAGCGTGAATTAAGCAATTTCTCATTTTGAATTAATAGCTTCCTTTGCTAAAGTCAATAAATCTGCTTTTCTTCAAATATTAAAGAGAGAGAGAGAGAGAGAGAGAGAGAGAGAGAGAGAAAAAGAGAGAGAGAGCTTTATTAGGTTTCTTTAAACAGTAATAAATTTTCTTTTAAACTTTATTTCTATTTTCATAAACAAATGTTAAAAAAAAGTTCACAGAGTTATTTAAACTTAGATTATTTATAAATGATAAACGTTTTCAAAGAAAATCCACTCCATTCTAAATTCATTTTTTTTTTTTCAAAACTTTAATAATGGATGTTTATTCATTAAAATTTTATTTTTGAGTTTTTCTGAATGGATATTAATATATATCTTCTTGCTGACATTAAACAATCTAGTTTTTTAACCAAATATTTATCCCATTAAATATTTGTGAGTGTGTGTGAATGAATACATAAATGGAGAGAGAGTGAGAAGCATGAGAGAAATGAATTGATTACTCAATAAATATAAGACCCAAACGAATGAAAACAATAATATTAGTTTGGATACAGTATGTACATCAAATACTTCCTGTGTATGAATTGACGATAAAATCCAGGAATCCCAATATTTATAAACTAAATTTTCTTTTCTGTAAGTTTGTCTTGGTTTTCATTATAAAACTTAATAATATTTCCAATTTCACATGCAATTCTTCTTAAATACTCTTTTTTTATTGATTTGTTTTGATTTTCGATTTCTTTCTAGGCCTCATATTTCATAATAACTATTTTTATTAAAAAGCACACACACACACACTTATATATTGGACTGGATAGGTGTGTCTATATTCTATTATTTAATTGTGAATAAGGTTTATTCAAGTATCAAGTTTAATACTTAATCATTTTAAAAAATAATCTAAATAATTTAAAATTTTGTTTTAACTTTTTTTTTTCTTTTTTTTTAACAATATTATCATCGGAGGATTAAGTCACACTACACTTTTAAAGAAAATTCAATTTTTTAAAATTTATTTTGTATATAATTGTTTTTTTTTTTAATTAGTTTTTTATTAAGAATTTTTTTTTTTTTTTTTCCATTCATTTTTTGAAAATATTTGTTTTCAATATTTGTCTAAAATCCTTCTCTTCTTATTCCATTTCTTTTTAGTGATCCAAGTACAGCATGGCCAACGGGGAATCAGGGTGGCCAAACACCCCAATCTCTTTCTGTTGTGACCACAGTTTGGGGTGTTACTCAAACCACTCAGAGTGGACCTTTTACCCACAGTACTCCAGGATATACCAACACCACAATGTCTACTCCAAACTACACACAACAACCCCAAAGTTTTGCGGGTGGGCAAATGCAAAAAGCTGCTTTTAATCAACAGACCATGCCATACAGGAGAGATTCGGCCAATTATAGCCGTCCGAGGTAAGTTTCATTCACAGCCATCTTTTTTTCTTTTTTTTGGTTTTTTTACTGAAACATTGTTAATAACATTCAGTCTTAACATCTCAAATAAAAAAAATAATTTAAGAAGAAAACGAAATATCGTTTTTTACACTTTTAAGTATTTGTATTACTTAAGTATTAAGTTAACTGGTTTTCTACCTAAACAAGGTTTGTACTTTCATCAACTATGCTGGTGTTAGGTCAAAGGTCATGATTTTAAAACTCTCCCTTGTTTGCTCCATACATATGTGTAATTATATATATATATATATATATATATATCTGTAGAGTAAGATTTCCTATATTTATAGCCAGTGCTCAATATCGGTGATAGAGCATAAATGTTGACATGGTATCAATGGCCTTTGGTGACTGTCAGTTTTTGCCTATGCTATTGACCATGCAGGAGAGAAATTGACAGTCAGCAAAGGCCATTGACTCCGTGTCTACACTTATCTATTTATCTATCTCTCTCTCTCATATATATATATATATGCTTATATATATAAGCCCAAATTGGCTAACTGCACTATAATCACATTTTGAATATCTTTATGAATTAATGAATTATTTTGTTGTTTTGAATAGATTTGAGTTTTAAAAAAAGTGTCTAATCTTTTCCTGGTTGTTTATGGAAAGGATCAATCTAAAAATGGCAAAGAAACCAATTTATTTTTGATTTAAAAGGATTTTTTTCTTCTTTTAAAATTCATTTTTGAAACAGAATGAAACTTTTCTTTTTCTAATTCTTTCTCTCCTTTCTTTTTGTCATATCCTGACTTTTAAATGGAGATATTGTTGCTTTTCCATTTTTTTTCAAAGTTCTGTTGTGGCAATAAAAACAAATGTATAAACAAGAAACAGTTTCACAAATTTCAATGAAACTTGTAAAGCAAATGACTCATTGCTAAATTATATAAAATTGTGGTTTCCATTAAAAACATGAGACATTATAAGCACCAACAAAATAAAGACGTAAAAGTCTGAATGTGACAACAAGAAAAAAGTGAAATAAATATCGTAAGAGTTCAGTATTTTTCAATGTAAACAATACAGGGTGTCTGTAAAGTTACTATACAGACACCCTGTAATATATTAACAGTACGTAAGATATTGTATTATAAATATTAAACTTAATACAATAAAACAAAAATTAACACATACAATACAGTGAAACTGTATAGTAACTTTACGGACACCCTGTACATAGCAAACAACTGACAGTGGAACAAAACTTATTTAGCATAAGAATAAGTAAAAATATTTTCTATATTTATTTGGAATTCTTTGAGATGAGATTTCATAACCTATTTATTGATTTTATTTGTGATTGTTGTTTGTTGTTATTAACCATGTTTTGGCTACGTTATCAGCTGACGAAAGGACAGAGGATAAGTTTACCAAAAACTGGTCTGATACCAAGATGAGAACAACAGTCCGCAAGCAAAATTAATACAAAAATATTTCTGTGCATGCTTTTGTTTACAAGGTTTTAACCATAGAAATATTTGAAAAACTGAAGCCAAACCATTTGTGATAAAATTCTAAATTAAAATTAAAGTGGGGGGGGAGAAAAATGAATTTTTTTTTTTTTTTTTAAGAGAAAATTTATTTTTTATTTGTTTTTATCATTGATTTTGCTTCTTCTTTTTTTTTTAAATAACTTTTTTAAAAATGTAAAAAAAAGAAAATTGTTTTTTTTTCCATCCAAAATTTTGACAAAACTGCTGATTACCTCTGAAAACTCTTAATTGTTTATAATATATTGATTATTATTGATTATTTAAAATAAGGTATAAATTGCATCCATTATAAATTGTAGCTACTTGTAAGAAACACTTATTAAAATATTGTTTATTAAAAGTGGAAAGAATCCCTAACACCAGATTCAATTATTTAATGATAATAATTGAATGTGGTCTTAAAGATTCTTAATAAGTGCTTATTACAAATAGCTACAATTTATAATAAAATGGATGCAATTTATAATCTTATGTAAATATCAATTTACATCTTTATTATTGATATTTTTTTAGTGATGACAATTTTTATTTGTAATTCAAATTTTCTCACTTATTATTGAACATGTTGACTGCATCCACATTTTTACATCAACTGCTACGGTCTAATGTAAATTTCAGTGTCCTGGTGCTGTCAAAATTACAGCGTTTTTTTTTTTTTTGTTTTTTTTCTTCTTCATTTGATCGTATCTAAAAGCCTAAAAAAACAATCCCTAGTTTTAAACTAAAAAAAAAATCTATTGGGGCACCAAATAGATTTTGTTTCATAAATTTTTAGAAATTAGTATTTTCATAAAAGTTGCATTTTTTCCTGAAATGTTAGGTTAAAGCCCTGTTTTTATTCACAAACTTTTCTCTAAATAAATGCAAATACATTGTTTTTGTAGTTTAAAAAAAAAAAAAATAATGAAAGCCCCCGTAAGATTCGATAATTCTTTGGATTCTGTTATTGTGTTTGTTTGTTTTTTCTTAAAAAAGAAAATATTTTGCTTTGAGTGGTCAATATGTTAATACCTATTTAGTTGAATCAAATTAAAACCAGAATGAGAAAAAAAGATTGACATGTATTATTTAATAAAACACTTCAGATTTATAAAGAGACAAATGAATAGTTTTAAGAAGAAGAAGAAAAGTTATGTATTTCTAACTCAGGACCCTGAATCCATCCCATTTTTATTTGTGATTTTTTGCATTCATTTATTGCTTGAAATCTTTTGGTGTTTTATTTTTGCTTCTAGAATTTGCATGTCTCATTCAAGCCATTTATTATTATCATTATCATCATCATATTTTCCCTTAAGGGATGTTAAAGATGAGGTGGGGTACTAATTAGAATTTCCTGGTTCAAATGAGTATAATTCCTTCTAATGCAAAACATTTAATTTTTTTTTCATTAAATGTATCCTTTTTTTGTTGTTTCACTTTGCACACGAGTTTATATACAACAGGTATATGATATTATGTGTGTATGTGTTGAGATGATTTATTTTCTAGATCCAATGAAAACATTAAATCTGATCACAGAATATGAGTTTGAATATCAAAACAGTTTTTTTGTTGTAATATCTTAAAGAAATCTTTTGATTCATTCATAAAGAAAGATTCTGGGTTGCAAAATTTTAAATTTTGAACAAATTATAAAGAAATACTTTCCAACTTTAGATTTGAATTGTCTAAGTAATCTATAAATACACATAAATAATCTAAATTTGCAATATAAGGCAAATTAGTAACTAAGTCAATTCAATTTTTTTTATTTATTCTTTCTCTTACTAAGTAATCCACTATTTTGAGTACTTTTTAAAATTCTGCACATTTGTTCGTTTTTTGCATCAAATTCAAGGAAAATATGAAAAGACAAAAAAATTACATTTTATTGAGCAAAAGATCTTGTGTTTTTGCTTTCTTTAAAGAAATGCAACTAACAAAGTTTAGAATTTAATTTTTAAATATAGGTTTTAATATTAATAATAATAATATTCACAAGAAATACCCACCTCCCACCCCTATGATAAACTATGGTTATATAGAGTTATGTCCCTTTAAAAGAGCAAGACTGATAGACATTCAAATTTCATATATATATATATATATATATCTGTGTGTGTGTGTGATTAAAAAGAATAGACACTTCTTGACTATTTTCTTTCAAAGTGCATCATTCAGTTATTGTGATGTGAAATGTTTTTAATTCCTGCAATAACAAATGTTTTATTAATGAAATAAGCATTGTTTTAATTCTTTTCAATCAGACATATATATATATGTATGTAATGTATTGTTTTTATTTAGGCAGCAATTCATTATTCAAACAAGTCTTATTGAACAGCAATCACATCTGCAGTCAATGTTTATTATGTTATATTCTTTCTAATTCTTGCATGTTTTTCCTAACATCCATAGTGAAATTCTTAAGCGACTACACATGTTTGTGGATGACCCTAGCGCTTTAGAACCTGTCCAACCCAATCTTCAGGAGCTATGGGAAGATGTGTGTGTGTGGAAGGTAGCTGCATATGGATTAATTTCCAATGATCAAATTGAGTCTATTCTGAAGTGTGGTTATCAACTGAGACAAAGATGAAAATGTTTCATAACACTTAGGTCCATTATATCCTTTGAATGATGTTAGTCATTTATTTTAACGAGTTACTTTTAAATTGTCTTTATTTCTAAACTTCTACCTATGTGGGGTGGGGAGAGGAACAAATAAGTTTTTTATGCTTATTTTATGTATTACAAGAAAAAAATTATAAATCTTTTTCTTTTTTTCTTATTTTGTTGTTTTCATTTGTTTTTATTTCTTTGTTTTTTTTTCTTTGTTGTTTTTTTTTTATTTTGTTGAAAACTTTAATTTATTTTTGTTGTCTTGTTTGTTTTTTTTTCCTTCTAGTGGTTATCCACCCACACCGAATACCCCAGGGTCGACCCCACTCCCTCTGCCGGGTAACCATGACTACCCTGCCCCTTCACCGTCAGCCCTATCTGCTGCGTGAGTAAAAGATGCCTGAAGTTGTCTGTTAGTTTTGAGACCATGTGAAGAGAATTCGTCTTAAATGGCTTTTTCTATTATAATCATTATTTTCTTATTTTGATTATAATTATTTTATTGCTTAAAATTCTTTCACAACTTCTCAAATCTTCTTTATAAATGTCTTTCCTTTAAGATTTCATCTCAACACTCATTGTTAATTTACTGATATTAATTACTCAAAATAGCTTTATAATTATTATCATTAATATTAACTAGATAGATTTATTAATTAATCAAAACTTATGATTATCAAAAAGATTACAATATTTTTTTTCTATTCCAAATTAAGTTTTTCTTTATTAACTTGAACAAAATAAGATCAGCTTTTTTTCTCTTTCTTTTTTTGAACATTTTTAAAAATTCAAAATTTTAAAACAGTTTTCATAAATTTAGATAATTTTTTATTTTGTCAGAAATTTTGTTTATTTTTAATTTTTCATTAAAGTTTTTTTTTCTTTTTAAAAATTATAAATTGATAAACTTTATTTGTAAAGTAATCTTTAAAACAAAAAAATCTTATTTGCACAAATGTGAAAGAAGTTTACTCATAGAGATGTTTATTCAAAACCGAAAATATTGAAAGTATTTTAATAAATTATATAACTTAATTGCTAATATAGAATTAACACTTGTTTTGTGGGATTTAAGGATTTCTTTTATCAATTTATTAATTTCTAATGTTTTATAAGAATTTTAATCTACTTCTTGAATGACTGTAGACTGTGTGATAATTTGTTTCATTTATTTGATCTAATAAAAGATTTAGATATCTTAAATGATGAGCTTGAATTAAAATATAACTTTTGTTGCTCAGTGAGATTTCATATCAATAATTTATAAGACAGTAATTTGCAATCAAAAACTGAATTGAGAAACTAAAAGTTGTCTGTCACTTTTAGGTAAGTTTTAGATATTAAGACAAACAATTGGACTTTTATATTTTTTACTTTATAAAAACATAGAAATCAATGAATTCTATTTTTCATTGATCATTCAATGTTAATTTTAAAAAAATATGAAAAAGAAAAGCAATTCATTGGATTAGTTTACAATAGATTTTATTGCCAATAACTAAAATAGAATTGTGATTATCATTTAAATAAAAAGCTATGAGTGAAGAGTTTGACCATTTCTTTAATGGAAGAATTGGAATTTTAACTTTTCCTTTTTGACTCATAACAGAATTGAAGTAATTCTAAAAGTCTTTCTTGTTTTAAAGACTTTTAGTACAACTAGTTTAGTAAATTCAAAATTCTACAGAACTGTGTGTGTGTTGAATAGTTGCATATTTTTTATATCTTTTTTGTAATAATCAGATATCTTTATTTCCATGCATTATTATAAAATGATTTATCATAATTTTCTTTAAAAATATTTGAAATAATTTCTAGTTTTTATAACTTTGCTAATATTTAACTTTCAAGTCACTCTGACTTCCCCTTTTTTTTAAATGTTTTATTTTATTTATTTTTTTTAAATATATTTTTTTCTTAAAATAAATTTTAACGCTTTAAAAAAACTATCTTTTTTTTTTTTTCAGTGGCTATCCTCCTACTCCAAATACACCAGGTTCAAATCCTCCTCAGATGTCCGGCAATAATGAATATCCGCCAGCGCCCGCAGCTCTTTCTGCAGCCCTTGTTGCGGCTGCTGCCACGGCCACTGCAACAGCTACGGCAACTGCCAGCATGGTAGCCATACAAGAACAACAGAACCAACAACAACAAATGAATATGAACATGAACATGAATAACCAATATGGCCCACAGGTCCAGGTAAGAAGAAAAAAAAAAATAATAATTATTTTTTAAATACATACATCACAAAAACAACCAAGTTTGCACCTGATGCTATCATCACGATATGTAAAGCATGTAAGTGACCCTTTCTCAAACTAAGGAATGTTGTGGTCTTAAGGTCAGTGTAATGGGTTGCTAAATCTGACCCCCATTTCCTCTTTGTAGTGGAGATGGTCAAGCACAATAATTATGATATTTACTTAGTGAGCACCCCCAAGTTTGGCACAAGGCCATTTTTACGTGCTCTTACCAGGTCTTTTATATATTCGGTGTTAATCTTCACCTAGTTGAACTTCTCTCCTGAGCTAACGTGCCCCATCTACCCGAGGCTGCTAAAGTGAAAGCAATGGTTTTGACTGGGATTTGAACTCGCATAACACGATCTCACAGCCCGAGCTTCTACCAATGCTCCACCGTCGCTG
>JAUZSX010000031.1:497560-517979 GCA_034780655.1 Idiosepius hallami
ATTCAGAGTTTTCCTTCTCCTAGATGCCTGTCTTCCCAAAGACTAAGGGTGCATCTACCCAGTGGGTTTAGCAGAGCGCCCCCAGATACTAACCTGAGTATTGGTATTCGTAAATGGTCACCCATTAAGTACTGACCACACTGGACATTATATATATATATATATATATATATATATATATATATATAGTTAGATATAGATAGGATGCACCACCTAATATAAATAATGAAAAAATTTACAGCTCACTTTATGAATAGTGAGTAGTTTATTTTGCGCAACAAAAATTACAGCCTTATCAAATTGTTGCTTGTACAGATATTAATACATTCTATATTATAATATATATGTGTGTGTGTGTGTGTGTGCATTATGCTAGAACAGCCAAACAAACTACAAAAAAACAATGTATTTGGTCATTAAGATAACAATCTACAAAACAAACTACAAATTATGTCCAACAACAAAAAACAAGTTTTACACGATTTGATTAAAGTTTAATTAAGTTCAATTATTTTTGCATTAAAATATAGAATAATTAATATTTATATGGAGATATGGTTATTGATTATTTTTGATTCTTACTAGAATATTATCACCAGAATCGGCAGATTTTGCCTGTCTCTACAAGAGTGTGTGTGTGTATATATATGTTTGATTACTGTAGATGTAAAGTTTAATGGCCTTTGGTGACAGTCAGTTTCTTGCCTGTGTGCTCATCAAACCAAATAGTTGCTGCATGATTTACAATCATTTATATACAGGGAGTGAGTCCTGTTGTGGTCTTTACAAATAAACCATTTTGCTTTCTTGCTGATATTTTGCACTTGTCCTATTAATATAGTTAACAATTCTTGTAAGTCAGTTTTTCAATAAAGATATTTTCTTATCACTTATATATATATATATATATATATATATATATATTAATTATGCTTGTCCCTCCATTTATCTAACATTATGGTTTCAATATTCAATCGATAAGTTTCAGAAATTAGACGAGGTAGGCAGAACTTTGTAAGAACACTGTTTAGCCATTTTACAATTTTAACTTAAAGCTAGCCTTCACAAGAAAAGAGTTAAACTTTCTATTCTTAATCCATTTTTACCAATTTGGTATAACAATGATCAATTTGATGGCACAGTTGCTAAAAGTTTTTTTTCTCTTCAATCAAACTTGTTACATGATTTTGTTTACTTTTGGTTCCTTTGGCCAGATGGAGTTCATTAACTCAGGGGAGTCGCTCCCCTAAGTCTAACAACAACACTGATTTCAGATGAGCTTTGGTAGCCTTGACTGGTATTTCCCATAGAAGAAGGGATGAAAAATGTAGATATAGTTTGGCCCCAACAAAACCACAGGGGTCGCCTTTGCTATTCCTTTGAACACATTAGCAGTGTTGAGAGAAGGTGGGGCTTGTTGCTTTGGCTACAGCTGATTCTCTATATAACTTTGAATTGGCTTACTTGGAAGGGAAGCCACTCTAAACATGGCATTAAACTAGGGTGCATATTTGATGATGGTCTGACAGAGGCCACAAATGTATCACTGTGTTTGAATAAAGGAAGTGGTAAGGGATGGCAGAGCCATATATCTTTCATTCCTCTTAGAGTAATACCATTTCTTTGCTGGACTTTGGATTGTTTTACAGAATGAAAAATAGATATAATTTATGGTATTTATAAGTTATAATTATTACAAATTCTCAGTATGTCAATATTTATATATTTTATATGAAGTTTTCATGTCTTGTGACATATAGCTATGGACTTTTCTATAATCTAACATTGTATAAAAACTGTTATTTACAAGTTGGTATGAATCCAATTTCCAAGAAAAATGCTGTGTCAATTAAATCTCAATATCTGTGTCATTTACACTTGTCCATTTCTTCTATTATATTGCTATGGACTTGTACAAAACTATATAATAATTATATTTAAATAGACATTGGCATGAACCTAATTTTAAACAAATATACTGTCAATAAAATCTAAATAGCCACTTATCTTTTACTCAAATTTTGTTAGTAATTTTGTCTACATATTAATAAATAATTAATTAATAATTCTTTACTTAAAAAAATCAATAAAAAGCAAATAAATTTTAAAAAATTTCTTTCAGTGCTTTGACCTGGAATCTTATCTTCAATTAAATTGTGAACGAGGCTCTTGGCGTTGTCCTGTTTGCAAGTAAGTTTTTTTATTCCTGTTTTTCACTCTGTTTATTTCAAAGACTGATTTCAAGAACCCAAAAAAAAACAAAAATTATCTTTTATAAAAGATTATTTTAATCTTTTTTTTTTTTTTTTCTTCCAAAAAAGATTTGTTAAAATTTATGATTGTTCATCTTTAGCCAGAAAGTTAATATTGTTGATGAATTTTGAAATTGTAAAATGCAAATTCATTTTTTTTTTATATTCATAATTCTGCTAATACCCTCTGGCTATGGGTTAAATTGTGCAACTAAAGTTGTTTAAGACTTGTCGAAAAAAAAAACCTTTAAAAAAATGATTATTAAAAAACCAAAACCAGGCTGTTGTTTTCCATAATTCTAAATACAGTTTTGCTAATTCATATTAAGTGTTCCCTTTAACAGCTCTTTTATTATTTCAACCTCCTCTGTATTTCTAAGAACTAAATGTGAAATAAAGACTCCACAATAAATGTCCATGGATCAATACTGGTCAAAGACTATCAAAAATATTCAGTGATTAAATAAAAATGCTAGACCCTAAAACAAAATTAATTTTAAGAAAGAAAACAGAATTCTATTTCATACAAACTCTCTCAATAACAATAATCTGCTTAAATACCACCAATAAAATATTTGAAATTGAATATAAATGTGATTTTTTTTTTTTTTTTTTTTTCACCAGCAAAACGGCTTTGCTTGAAGGGTTGGAAATTGACCAGTATATCTGGGCAGTGCTAAATAACCTTGCCCAAACTGATTTTGAAGAAGTAACCATTGACCAGACTGCAAGTTGGAAGCCTGTCCCATTAAAAACTGCCGTTAAACAAGAACCTGATGAAAATGGTAAGCAAAGAATTTTTTTTTTTTAAGGAAGTTATTTTTTGGTTGATATTCTTGCATAAAAATATTGACACTCTTGTTTTCTCCAGCTCTTGGTGCAACCACTATTCTTTACAAGAACCCAAAGAAAAATGTTTTATAGAATATTATTGTTTTCTGCATTAAATGGCCAAAAAGGTAAAAACTTACCAACTAAAAAAAAAGGAGAAATGTCTTTACATAAACAAAAACCTTTTGCACTTATTTTAATAACATTAGAAATATTGTATTTTTGATTGGAATTTATATAAACTGTCATAGGCAGCAAAGTTTGGGCATTGGTAAAAGCTCAATGCTATTTAGATTTGATTCAATATTATTGACTTAGATAAATAGTGAATTATTCTTTTTAGTAAGAAAAATAATAAGATACCAATCAGACTTGACTGTCAGTAGTTTATTTGCAACTATTCTTATATTATTACATTATTTTACCTCTTAAAACTAATGTGACAGCATAATATGAAAAGATTTTTTTATTTAAGGTAAAACATTTTATTATAAAGATAAAAGTTCTATTAAAAAAGAAAATAACAACCTAAAATTTGTTTCACAAATGCTCTTTTCTTTTCCTAACAGTCTATTGTCAACATTTGATGTTAGATTAGCAATTTTAATGGTTAAGAAGTTGTTTGCAGCAACTTTAACTCACTTGCAGTGGTCATTAGAATAAATATCTCTCTTGTGGATGCTCCATTGGTTCACGGATTAAAATCATAATTATTTTAAAGTCAGTCCATAAGAGTAAACTTTATTTGCTGGCCTTTCTTTCTTCCAAGCCCATTTTTTAATGAAATAATTTCTCTTTTTTAGATCAGTGCAGTGGTGGCAACAGTCGCTGGATGAAAGCCACATCTCCTTCTAGTATGCCCCTCCCTACAATGAACTCATGGGAATTTGGTCCAGGACATCAACCTTCACCTTATTCGATGCCTCCTTCACAAGGTAACATTTTTTAATGCTGACTTTTTTTTTTACTATTTTCTCTCTTTTCATTGAATTCTTTTATAAATTAATTCAGAAAACAACAAAGTCTTGTTTCTATCACTTTCTATTTAATTACTTTTGATGTTGCTTCACAATCTTGATTAGTATTTTCATCAGAGTAGGTAATACCCAGGTTTGTATCTTGAGGCGCAGTTTGATTACTGGGTACATGCACCCTTAGCCTCTGGTTAGGCATGAATCTAATGATGGCGTCATAATAAAAAATGTCCTCAATAGTCCTAGCATAATATCGAGTATTCGGCTTTGGTCGTTCAGATTGGGGCTTTTTTTAAACTAGTTGTATTTCAAGCGTTTTTGGCTTTATATCCACACACTATCACTGATATTGAATTCTCTAATTATAAATGCAAGCCAAGTTCTTTCAACAAGTTGATTGTTATATAAGAAATAGGATTATTGTAAACTTTACTAATTTTCTATTACTTGTAAACCTTGTAAAAATTTCTTAACAATTGAGTTGGTTTTGTATTTAAAGAATAAAACAAATTTCATTTCTGTTCAAACCTGGGAAAAAAAAAACTTTTTTTTTTTCATTTATTTATTTCAATTTTTTTTCTTTTGTTTCAGACATGCCAGACATGAAACCCAGGACTTATCCTGTGAAACCTCCAGAGTATGGTTAGTATAGATTATAAATATATCAAATAGAATCACAAATATATTTTTCTTTAGTTTAAAAAAAAAAAGACTTGATTATTTTAAGTTGTATTATATTGATACTAAATTTGTTTCTACATATTAATATGCTTGTAACTGCTTCAATTACTAATACATACACACACTTCAGTTATTAATAGCTAAAGGTAAAGACTCTCAAGTGATGGAGTTAAATATTATTATGTTATCTCACACCAGTCACAGACTATTGCCAGATGAACATTCATTACTAAATTCAATATAAATTGTGAGCCAAAAAAGGATTTAAATGATGATTCAGCCAAGATTGGAACTTTAGTAAAAAAAGAATTCCAAATTATTTTATCAGCATCAGAAAACTATTAATTATATCAATACTTGATTAATACTTATTAATTACCCACTTATCACATGGTTACCCACTTATCACATGGGGAAGTCCATTTGGCTTAGTGGGTCGTACTTCAGGATTGTAGTACGCGAGTTTGAATCCCATTTGCATTCATAATTGGATCAATACCCTTGGAAAAGGTATGAATCCCCACATTCCCTCCAGCTATGGTTTAAATAGCAAACATTGTGTTATTAAAAAAATGCTTGTGTATACTTAGAATAATTGTTCTCGGCATTAAATGACCTAAATAGAAACCAAACTTATTATTTATGATTAATTAATTTTTAATTTCATTCTGTTCTACTGCAGGTGCCCCATTTGCAGGTAGTAATTATAATGAAGGAAGTGGGAACTTCCAGGGTCGACCTCCGGACTTTCCTGGACAACTAAGCCATATAAGTGACAACATGAGTGGTGTTCCCCCAGGAAATCAACCTCCTATGCAGCAAGCGCAGCAGCAAGCACAGCAACAGCAACCTCCACATTCAACTGACAAACAGATGGGTGGACACATGCCCCCTTCCTCCACAGGTCAGTACAATCCGACCCCTGGAGGAGGAGGGGGTGGCGGAGGAGGTGGGGCTGGTGGTGAACAGACTGGTCAGCAGTTGCGGCCTCAACACTCCGGAGTTGACCAGCAGCAGCAATCACAACAGCAGCAGCAGCAAACCCCTTCAAGCATAAACAATCACATGACACCGCCCAGCCAATCACAAGTTCCGAACAGTTTATCCAATGGCAATCACCCACTTAGTCACCAACCTAACAGCTCAACACCAACAAGTAATACACCCACAACAGACACTTTGTCACATCATCGAAATTTGGGAGATTTGAACTTTGACCCAGCTGCTATCATTGATGGAGAAGGTCAAGGTCAAGAAGCCCTTGATGTGAGTAGTTAAAAACATTTTTGTTTTTTGTTTGTTTACAACTTTGTTTTTTTTTAGTTTAAAGATGACTTCTGTTGTACAGAAAGTCCCATGATGCATTGCTAGGATTTTGCAATCCTGGCTTTAATCTCTGAATTAAAGTAGGATTTGGGGGCGCTTTTGCAGAACAAGCAAATGGAGAAATATTTTTTTTGCTCGGGGACTTTGCGCCGTTTGTAAGACCACAATTTGATTGGCTAGGGTTAGGGTTCAGCCAAATTATCTTCATTTGCTTGTTCTGCAAAGGCACCGATTTTTTATTTTTTTTTAAGACAGATTGTTTTTATTTAACAAATTTCTGTTTGTTGGCTTTAAAAACATCATCAAAATGGATCTGCATAGTTTCCATAGAATTCAGCTCATGTTTATTGTTTTGAAAAGTAGAAATACCAATTTTTTTTTTCTGTTTTTTTTAAATAATACAAATTCTGTTATAAGAAGCTATCAACCAAAAAACATGATTGACTGAAGTAATTGTTGTTAACAGCATATCAACCTTTAAATAATTTAATGCTAACCAAAAAAGCAGCCAATATTTCAAAGTCTGACTTATTTGATCTTTTGAGCATTTGGTTCAGAGTGAAGGAGGAACCAAAATGGCAGAAATTTCAAGTTTTTTGGTCCACATCTTGAAGAAGAATCAGGACATAATATTGGTTAATGAAAAGTGGATTTGGTTTCATGACAAACCAATATTTGATGTCAAGAATAATCATTTTTGATTAACTTGTTTCTTTATTTAACCTATGGCTAGAGGGAAAAAAAGAAAATTTCATTCTTTTTTCTTCATTTAGTTCTTTTGCTCGGCAACTGCAGAATCAACACCTTCAGTTGATCTCATGACTATTTTTATTGACCTGGCAGGGTGGTTAGCCCTAACACAGGCTAGTCTATTTTCCAAAGAAAGACTCCAAGGCAGCAGTAGGATTTAGAGTCAGAGTTCCCATCTCTAAGCCTTTTTACCTTAACAAGGCAGTGGTGCTTCCAAGGGCTTTTGTAATCAGTGTTGCTCTTCACCTAGATGAGTTACTCTAACTCAACATTTTAAACAGTTTTCCTCATCTTTATTGTTCATCTCTCTGCAAATGTTGAAACAGCATAAGCAATTATTGGTACCCCGATATTTAATGAGGGGAACCTATGTTTTGAGGCATGTTCGTTCGTTCGTTTGCGTTTTTCATGAAGTTGTAACTTCGGTCAGGTTAGAAAGTGACATTCTCCGATTTTTGAAAAAAAATCTCGTTAGCCACCCCAGGGGGTAAAAATTCCCCCAAACAGCGAAAAATAACCTTTTCCGGCCTATAACTTTTGATCCATCAGTTCAATATTTCTGAAACTTGGCCAAAATGTGGAGGGTATTGTTCATTTCACAAATTGAATAGTGTTTACACCGGGAAAAATCTGATTTGCGTCCCTTGGGGACTTTTAGAGCTAGGGGTACCACGCATGCGCGGCTTGTTTCTATTATTTTAAATACTTCAGACTTATATTGTCAATGTCAAAAAACCAACAAAGATGAGAGTAGAAGTCTAAGTAATTAAATGATAAAATTCAAAACTCAAATTTCATTCATTCAATTCCATTTATATTTTAGCTTTTTGATTCTTTTGTTTTTTTTTTCATCTCTTTCAATCAAATATTTATTTATTTTTTCAGCTTCTCCCGGAAAATATTGGAGATCCAATGGAACTTTTATCATATTTGGGACCTCCTGAAAATGCTGGGGATGGTGCTGGCGGGACTCCAGGCTCAGGGAATAATGGTAATGGCAGCAACAATAATGATGATCTGTTATCGTTATTTGATTCGTAGGGAAAAACTGGACTTTTGATGGAATTGAGCTTAAAAAGCCAGTAATCAGAATTGCAACTGAGCAAAAAGCAAAACAATGTCAAAAAAAGAAATGACAATAAAAGAATTTTAATCCAAAAAAGCAGCCAAAATTTCAGGTCTTTCAGATTTTGTCAGTTTTTCAATAGAAACTCACAATCATTGAATTAATATTCAATGTCATTTAAAACAAAAAAAAAGTTACTATTTAAATTTTCTCTGGCAAAAGACCTACACGGCCAATTTGGACTTTAAAAGAAGAAAAAAAAAAGACTTGTTTATTGAAGGGGGGGGGGTTCAAGGGAAAATCCTCAAAGAATGGATGTACAGTTATTTGAAAAGGAAAATAACCCTTGGCTACATTTGACTTATATGAAAAAAAAAAAAAAAAAAAAAATATTTTAAAACCTGGACTGATGTAAACAGAAAAAAAAACAAAAAAAAAAACCCCAAAACATTTGTTTTGGTTGGAATTGTTCCTTTCCTCATCTCATTGCTATTTATAAAATATATTAGCAACATGGTTCGTATTCGGAATACAACAACAGACAATGACATTCATAACAAAACAAGGAAAATTATTGTATTATATTTGGCAAAAAAAACGCCAGTCACATTTAGTATAGAATTTTTTTTTCAACTCTGACTTGATTTAAAAAAAAATATATTGTGACATATATATATATATATATATATATTTATATATGAGTAAAATTGTTATTAGGAAAGAACAGTTTGAAAAGAAAAAGAGAGCCTTTTCTAAGAAAACAATTTTACATACTTTACTTACAAGGAGAAAAATGTCCATATGAGAGAGCAATGCTGAAATATCAAGAAAATAAATAAGAAGAGAAAACAAACTGTATTTTTATCTATCAAAGCAATGATTGGCAGCAATGATCTGCGAAATCGCGTGGACCCCCTATTCAAACTCCTGTACAGTGGATGGGCGTATAAAAAAAAAAATAATATATATATATTAAAATATAGAAAAAAAAAAACTTTAATTTTTTTTTTTTTTTTTTTAAACGTGAAAATGATGGGAAAATTGAAAAATATCACATCCAATTTTATCACATTACATTATAGATGAATATATATATATATAATATAAATATAAATAAATATATATATATATAAATATACATATATTTTTCAATTCTTACTTGCCTGGATATTAGGATCAAATTTCAGCAACTTGGTTTCTCCCCCTATTGGCCCTTCCTCCTAACCATTTTAAGACACACACACAGACACACTCTCCCGTCTCCCTCCCCCAAAACCTTTTTAAATGACCCCTACTTTATTCTTTCACCTCTTCTTCCTCTCTTTTATTGGTTCATCTTCAACATCCATTTCTCTTAGAATAACCCCCCCCTCCTCAGCCATTACCAGCAACACCTGTGGTCTATCAGTCCATGCCTGCTGCCACATTACCCTCTAAAAACCCCACCCATACTAGTGAGGAGGACCCTTTTTTTTTTCTTGGTCTGGGGTAAACAGTGTCATTATGAAAAGGGCATTTGGGTTTCCATTCCTTATAAAGTTCGATGGAAGATGATTTTTTTTTGGGTTTCCCTTCCTTGATTAGCAAAAAACAAAAAAACAAAAATCCTTCTTCAAGCTCAGGTGTTTTGTTCAATTGAGAAGACGATTAACAATGAAGATGATTTTCATGCTGGCTTCTTCATCTTTATTACTATATTTTTTTAAATTTGTTTTTTTTTTTTTTGTTCTTCCATTTAGAATAGAGAAAGCATTATTCAAACATCTTCATAAGTAGAAAATCATGTGACACACAAACACACACACTTTCTCCGTATAGTATACACTCTCCCTTTTTCATATATGCACTCTTTTTCTCTTAGTCTGACACTCTTTTGATCTCTCTTTCTCAAAATCTCAAAGTTTTTCCCAGTTTTGAAAAAAAAAGCACACAAAATATTTAAGTTGATTTTGGATGACAAGCGTTAAATAAAGTTGAGTAAAAAAATGAATCTTGTCATAGGAATCTTCTGTTCTTGGGAATTGCTTCTTATCTGGTCTTTCTCCCTCTCTCTACCTCCTCCCCCCAGGTGTGTGTGTGTGTGTCCATAAAGTTAGAAACATTTTTTATTTTATTTTCATTGCCATAATTCGATGAACCTTAATCCAATTAAAAATCAACTTAAAGAAATTCTCTAAATTTCTTTAAGATTGAACATAAGTGTCAATGAGCTTGAATGTCTGAAAGAGAGAGAGAGAGAGAGAGACTGAGTAGAAGAGAATCTGAGAGTGAAAGAGTGAGAGAGTCTGATAGAAAGAAAGAAAGAAAAATCCTAGGCAATTCTGGCTCAAATTCATCTGGAAATATATACATATAGATATAAACAAATATATAAAAAGATTCCTCCCTCCCCCATCCCCTAATGATACATGGGGTTTTGTGCCGCCATGGAGTGGGTGACCATGGTTAACATGAAGGAATGCAAGCTGTAGAGGAGGGCAAAAAAATCTTAAATGGATGGTTCTTGTATTTTTGTTGGCATCAAATTGTCCACCAATGAAATCAATAGTAATTATTATCATTATTATTATTATATCATTACTATTATTATTATTATTATAATATACATACTCACTGATTATAGATCCCTTTCTTTTTTCAACTGGCTATTTAAAAGAAATTTAAAAAAAATAGGATTTGGAGTGATGTCTCCACAGTCATGTCTTGCTTTTTGCACATTTTTGCATTATAATTGTTTTATTTAATTCATTTTCAATTTATTTTTTTAAAGAAATTTAAAAAAAAAACTAAAAATAATTTAAATATCCTTTAATTTTTTTAAAAATTCCACATTGTTTTCATATCTACCCAGCCAGCATTTATGAATGAAAATTAAACTTTTGCAGTTACAGAAGTTTCAAATGACATGATCCTGGACATTCATCCTGTACCAATACAATGAAACCAATTATGAACATGGCTTTATTACCTTGTTTAATAGACATTTATGTATATTTTTTTTAATCACTAAAATTTTTATCAACAAATAAATTGGTTTCAGATATAATTTTTATAAAGCAAAAAAATCCAGCATTAAATATCCTACAAAGAATATTCTATATCAAAGTTCAAACCTAATTCTTTTAATTTTAACAAATTTCTACTGTTATAAAAAAATCATCAATTACACAAATTTTAGTGTTCAGGAAAGTAGAATATTGTATGTCATTAAGGTCTTCTGTAACTAAAAAAATCTGATGTTTGAGAATAAATGCCTATAGGGTGTGTGTATGATATATATATATATATATATATATATATATCCATCCCACACCTTTCTTTTCTTTTTTAGTTGCTATTATATATTTATTGATGCAAATAGAATTTTTGTTTCTTATATTCCTTCCCTTCCTTCCTTCCTTCCCTTTTTTAAAAATTGAAATGAAAAAAAAAAAAGTCATTTAGAATTGTTTTTATCAGTTTATGTTTTATTTGGCAGCCGTATACAGCTGGAAAACAGACTCAACTCTGGCATGGCATAACCACAACACAATAACCCCCCCAAAAAATCCCAGAAACTCTAAAGTTTTTTCAAACTGTATATTTTTAATCTTACAAATTAGAAAATAATTTGATTTTTAATAAATTCAGCTTAAATCTAAAATTGGTACACACACACACACAGACATACATGTGTGTGTGTGCGTGTGTGTCCAAGTTAACCTTTTTTTTGCTAGTGTAGATCATAAGAATATGTTTTTCTCCTTTAATATTTATACATGGGTGTAACTGTATCTATGGAATTCTAATCCTATGTATGCGTGGACATAAAAAAAGAAAAAAGTTCACTTTGTGTATCACTATATGTATATGCCCAACTGCAGTTTCACATGTCATAATCATCAGGGGCGAAGAATATACAAATATCATTTCAAATGTGTTTAAGCACACATAGAAACAATATTACCTTCACACAGACATCCATAATCTATCCTATTTGAATTGTTAGTAGATTCTGTATTTTTCTACTCCATAAACTGTAAAAGGTTCACAACTAAGCTTCCTTCATTTAACAATCAATTCATTTATTCTTTCTGCTGTGTATTTCTGTTTCTCCTACATAGCAGAACCCAAGCACTGACTAAGTTATCTTTTTGACCCTTTCTTTCTCTTCTACCTCCCCCCCCCCCAATATTAAAAGATTTCATCATTGATTCATGCAGATTTTTTTTCCACTTCCCCCCCTCTCTCTTTCTCTCTCTCAAATAGGAAAAATATTTACTTATATTTTAAATTAAAAACATTTTTATTTTAAAAATAAATGCTTAAAAAAATATCAACAGAAAATAAAAGTTTAAAAAAAAACCAAAAAAACTTAATGTTTTGTATTTTTGACTCAACATATTTTTCTTTTTGTTAAATTTTATTTAAAAGTTAATTTATTTACAATTTCTAAAAAGCCCTTTTTTTAAACTGATTCTAATTTTGTTTTTCACCTTAACCATAAAATGCAGTTTGAATTGTTTTTTAATGCAAACAACCAATTTGTCTAGAAACCTTTTAAGAAAAATAACAATCAATTCTACTGCATTTTGTCTCATATGTCTAATGTCAATTGTTATGATTCATACCTTTCCCAAGGGTTGATTGTTATGATCTACACTGGTTGAAAATCAAATCGAGTTGTCATTGGTTCTTTTTATATGACAACTCAGTTTGTTTCTGGTTTTGGGGTTTTTTTTGTTTTTTTTTAAACAAAATTATTTATGAAATTTTCAAACATGTCAAATGACCAATGACCTTCAGAAATATTTTATTACCTAGCTGGGCTACAAAGAAAAAAAAAAGGGGACTTTCTAACACTCCCTCCCCCACATATTTTCCTTAAAAGATAATTTTTTTACTTACTATAATCAAATCTATAAAGAAAAAAAAATCATTTTCTTCATCATTAAAATATTTCAATTTAAAAAAAAGAATTCCTTAAAGAATTGCTAATTCATTTAATTAGCCTCAGTGGCTTTAATTGTTCCCCCCTTCCCTCCCACCATTAGCCTCAGTGGCTTTAATTGTTCCTCCCTTCCTTTCTTTCCCTTGTCATATCCCCCCCTTCCCTCCCACCATTCTCTTTGTGGCAAACTTTTTGACTCCTTAATCAGAAAATTATTTTAGAAGAGTAAAAAAAAAGTTCTCTCTTCCTAAACTCAAAAGAAAAACAACAAAAAAAAACCCTTTAAAAAAAGAAAATAAGTGTTTAAACTCGGAACTTTCATACATTCCCCCCTTCTGTTCCCTTCCTTCCCCAAAGGTGGGGAGGGGGTTACAAGTGTTTTGTTTACTCAGTTTTGCCAGCTGCCATTCTCTCTCTCTATTTATCTCTATCTCCCTCTCGTGTGTGTGTATATATATATATATATATATATATATATATATTTTGTTTGGTTCCATACAGACTTTTAAAGTGTTTGGAGGGCAAACATATTTGCTGTATTGCAAAATAGAGTGCTCAATATTTGTAAATCAATTGATTTATAGATAGAGCGGTTACAAAAATATCAATCCAAACAAAACTGCCTGAAGAAGCACATCAGTGCTGAAACCCAAGGGTAGCAGTTATACACAATATATATATGTATATATAAACTCTTTCTATCTATCTACACATCTTATTGTTGCCGTTTGCCCCTCTCTCCTACCAATGCTAATGCTCCAGAATGATTCAGACTCTATGCAGCCAGGGTTACATGTCTTGGCAGGAAACTCCCTTTTTCTTTCTCTCAATTCAAATAGCTGCCATTTTGTCTAACCAAGCAAGACAAAACAAACCTCTTTATAATTTTCTCTCTTTCAACAAAAAAAACACCTGTTGATGGGTCTTTTTCTTTGATATGGGTTACACTTTAACAAATAAAGAAAATTCACACAAACACACTGTCCAAAAAGTCCCTGAAGAATTCATGAATTGCCCTTGGATTTTCAGAGCCCCAAAATCTGTTATATTTTTTGTCAGCAAATTCATTCACATAAAAATGGGCTTCATTTGACATAATCAACTTTTGTAGAAAATTGGGGTCATTTCGAACAACTTCTTGCATTTGAAGTGCGTATTGAATGAATTCTTGTTTTAAAAATCTTCATGGATTGACTTTTTGGACATCTTGTACATGTGGTGTTGATTAAATATGGAGTCAATGGTTTTTAGTCCCTGTTAGTTTCTCATCTATGTAATCATTAGAACAATATCACCTCTAAAAAGTGTTCTAGAAGACATGGCTACATTTTAATGTGGAATATCTTGGAAATTAAGGATAAAAAAGCACAAATAGAAAATTCTAAAAACTTGCCATCTCCAGGTTTTTTATGGAATCTAAAAAATAATACCAGTTTCTTCTTACTATCATTTAATTTTTTTAGAAGGAATGACTTGAAAGCTGCCCAAGAACAGCCTGTATTAAACATAGTACTTAAATCTAATAGAAAAACAAACTATATAATATCCCTTGGAGATCAGTTTTTAATAGGGTCCCAATCGAGATCTACTTTGAGAATATCCTAGCTTCTAGTGTGTGTGTTTTTTTTATGTATTGAGTCCAGATATAGTCATAATTTAATTAATCTCCCTAACATGACTTGGAAGGTGATAAAAATCTGGAGAGACCAAAGAACGTTTAAGTTTCAGCTGTTTACAAAAAATAATCAAGAAACTAGTTGTTCCCTGACTAAGATTAACCTAAACTTATTACTAATAACTACAGAATTAAAAGAAATGGTAAAATCGCAAAATATTCTTTAATCAAGAAATATTGTTGTAGCTTTACTTCTAACTCGTTTATTTAATTAACAAACCTAGATTGATAAAAAGGCTAAAAACCATTTTAATTTAGATTTTTATTTCCATGTCAAAAATGAATGTTTATTGTTTTTCTAAATAATTTTTCATTGAATAAAGACGACGTATTTCATGGTTAAAATCGGCGTCCATAACATTTCACATTGCAACTAAAGGGCTCAAAAAAAGATTGGTTGCCTGGAACCAAATTGCGTTACGGTCCGTGCTGAAATGAACGCACATCTTGCGCTAATTTTGTCGTGGGTCACCTTTTCCCATGGATAATTCTACCTCAAATGGAACAAAAAGACAATATGACCGTCAGCAACACATCAACTTTCTCAAACCATTCTCTCTCTCTCTCTCTCCATCCCCCAATCTCATTCTCAACATTTCAGAACATTCTTCCTTAGAATTGTTTTGGCTCCTGCTTGCTGTTAGTGTCTTTATTTTATCAAAATCGTATTTTTCTTTATCTCCAATGTCAAACAGTTTTCTCTAACAAGTCTTATATATATATATATATATATTCCAAACCCAAAAATGATTTAGACCTACTCTTCGGTGTTCTTCTGACGATCCAAATTGTTGAAACCAGAGTAAAGGACATTTAAATCCAATATATAGACATACTAGTTGAGCACAAATCCATTTAACGTACTTATTTGACAGATTTTGCCCAGCCAATCTTTCCTGCCCCCCTTTACCCACTAGGCACTAAACTTATCAGTTTCCGTTTCACGATTGAAACTAACAAGGAGGGGGGGGCGAGGGGTGTTGCCTATTGGGACGATGACCCACGCAGTGTGAAAGCAGAGTCGATCGGCACGACGGTGCCTTGATCGACTTAGTTTCCTTTTTTCTGCTTTCACTTTTCAACAATTTAGCCTTTTTTGTTTTAAAGGAAAGAGTGCAAATCCATGGATGAATGGAGAAAGCTTGGCCTTAGAATTGCCTAAGATTTAAGTTCAAAACCCAATCAATTTTTTTTTTTTTTAATTCTAAAAGTATTGTTTTCTTAGAAAGGTTGACACTTGATGAAAATTGAAATACACGCACACAACGTGTCCAAAAAGTCACTGGAAACTTGATAAATTGCCCTTAGATTTTTAAAAAACCCTAAACTGTAATTTTCTTTCATTCAAATAAAAAGGGGCTTCATCCAACATAATCAACTTTTGCAGAAAATTTGGTCATTTTAGACAAGTTCTTGCATTTGAACTGCATATTGAACCCTCGTTTGAAAATCCATAAAATTTTATATGCAATTAAAAGATAGAAATATAACAAAACAAAAAATCATTTACAAATGACTTAAAATTAGATTAGATCAAAGTTGGACTCTTTTTAGTTCATAATATCCGATTTAGATAGTTTGATCGTGATAATAATAATAATAATATCCTGAAAAAGGTAAGATTTCTTTTTTAATGGTTTTTGTTCCTTTTTTTCTATGCAAAATTATTTAATTTTTTCGACCCTAAAAGGCCGATATTTCGGTCCTAATATTGGTCTCTAATAGAACGGCTCTTAATGACTACTTGGTCATTTTTGCTAAGTTAGGGTCCAAAGACATAAAACAAACCAAATCGAATTAAATTTACTGACTTGGAATTTTCTCATAAAAATCCTTCGTTTAGGGAGAAAAAAGGTTTTCTTTACATATTTGAGAAGTCATGTCTATGCATTCATCTTTGGTGTGTTTAAAATCATTTAAAACAATCCCAAATTCCTTCATCCTTTGCTCCATGGCAGCTATGGCAGTTACACTTGTACAAACCCCTCTTTTTTTCTGTATGTATGTATGTGTGTGTGTATGGATAGCCACAAAGAAATGTTTAGAAGAAGAAAAAAATAAAAAAAAAGACCCCTAATTGCCCTCCCTCCGTTCCCCCATGAAAAAAAACAAACAAAACTGTGCAGTCAGGCAATGCCAATGCAGCTGTATGCACCGCTACCACCACCACCACCACTGCAACTCTAGTTGTCATGACGATGGTACCTCCACTCCAGTTTGTACAGTAGTCCCCCTTCTTCATGTGATCATTATTTATCTAATAAAGGATCTTGTACAGGTTTTTTTTTCTTTCTTTTGTCGACTCTTACCTCAAAATGCATGCCTTTTTTTTTTCTATTTATTTATTTCTTCACAAAGAAATTTGTCAGATTATTATTATTATTTTAGATGTTTATCCTCATCTTCATTATATTATCTCAATGCATTGGTCTGTTTATTGACTTTTTATCACCTGACAAGTAATCACGGGAATATAATCACTACTTTCACTTTAGCAGCCTCGGGCAGATGGGGCTCGTTAGCTTGGGAGAGTAGTTCATCTAGGTGAAGGGTAACACCGAATATATAATGCCCGGGTAAGGGCACGTAAAAATGGCCTTGTGCCAAACTTGGGGGTGCTCACCAAGTAAATATAACTAGATTATAATCACGTGTTTATTTTTTTTCATCAAGTGAACACTTAATCACCCCGACATCAAGGACTTTAATCACAAAGAAAAAAATACATTTATTTATGTAATTATGTTATTTATATAATTATGCTTTTATTACGTTAAATTTCTAAAACCTTTGAAGATTTAGGGGTTATTCGCCAAAATGGGTCTCTACATATTATGAAGAATCATCATCCTAAAGGATTTTTTAAAAATGAACAAATGTGGTGGGAAAACAATTTTGGTATAACACCGTTTAAACGCTTTCAGAAATCTACAAGTGATTAAAAGTCCCTGTGATGAAAAAATGTGATTAATACTCCATGATTAATCGTCGAGTGATGAAAAGTCCGTACACGGTGTAGGTCATTTTACTTACTAACTCTAACCCTTTTCTTCTGCGTATATTAAAATCATAAAGAATATTTGCGATTCCCAATGAATGGTATTTAAAGAAATGGCAATGTGAACAAGATAAGCAATAGTTACCTGAAATATATCACTTTTCACATTATTTCGCTATTTTTTATCAAATCTCATTCATTGTTCAACAAAATTGCAAGTTTTTTTGTCTTTTTAATTCTTAATGGAATCAAGTCTTTAAATATTGAACAAACTTTATGGTCGACATGAAGTCTATTCAGAACATTGACTACAAACGGTAAGTTGGGTAAGTTCAGCAGAAAAATAGCATTGAAACTTAGTTTAAAGGGAGATAAGTAATGATCGATCAGTGATTTCCTTCCTTCCTTCCTACCATCGAACGCTTTCGGTGATTTTTTTTCTAAAAGAGTTAAATTCTATCAAGAGGGCAACCCGTCCCTTAACACACACAAAAAAAAATCCAATTTTAAAATTAAAGTACAAACCCTTTAAGAATTTATTCTCTTTAGAGAACACTTGGATTAACATTTGCACTTTGAACAAATATTGCCATATGCAACCCAACACCACTTAATTTAAACTTCTAAAAAATTGAAAAATATATTCAAGAAAATTATTATATTTTTATAGTGAATAATCGAGGGGAATGATTGAAATAAAAAAAATCCTACGTATTTGGTTTAAAAAAATTTTATGTAAATAATTTGACTATAAAAGTTTTCATTAATTTCCCAACTTAGAATTTGTTTAAATATTGAATAAATAAACAAATTAATTAAACCAATTTTCATTAGGAATTCAGAATTTCTTTTATTTCTGGATTATCAACAATAACCGAACATATTATGTAAGTCTGGATGTTTTCATTATGGCTATGACAATATGCTTTTATTAAAAGATATTCCTGTCAAGAGTCTTAGTTATTAAGACTGTGACAAGAATAAAAGCATATTGTCACAGCCCTGCTAATAAGTAAAGAATTAAAAGAAATTGTAAAATCACAAAATAATCATGTCACAAGCAGTGGCGTAGCACATGCCAGGGGACGGCATTTTGAGGCGGTTAAATTAAATAATAGAAAAGAATTAAAGTAAAAAGTCAACAAAAAATCTGAAATTTTATAACCAAAATTAATTTTTAGAGTTTTAGTACGTTTTATATAAAAATACTGTTTTTAAACTGATTTTGAAATGAAAAAAATATTTTAAGTTGTATATAATTAGATCCTTGATTGTAGTTTCATAAAAATAAATATTTAGAGAGCTTTTAGAATTTTGAACATTAATAGGTTTTATGTGGTCAGGGACGGAGCGCAAATCTTACGACCGCCCTGGGCGGCCATTATTATTGCTACGCTACTGGTCACAAATATAAAACTCTTTAATAAAAGTCTCACCCCTGGTTATCATACATTCATTTATTTATTTACTGATGGGAAAAATAAAATAAATTATTGAAAAATATATTAATTACTTTCGGACTGTTGTCCTCATCTTTTATTGTTATTCATACCCAACATTTTGGACAACTTATCCTCTAGCCTTCATCAGGTGATTAACTGCGATACTGGATAGGATGAACCCCGAGTAATTTCGGTCGACACGTGGTGTAAAGACAATAAAAGTCCGAAAGAAATTAATAGAGAGATTATTTTAAGAATACATCTAAACAATACGGCTGGTACACATCTTCAGTGATGTTAAACCTGGATCATCGACAGTTTTGGTCTTTTCTAAACATCAGACTGCCTCACCAGGTTGACCGGCCAAGGTTGATCAGACCTTCGCCTGTGTCCCAGCCTATGTTTGCTACAAAAAAAAATGTTTGGTTGTTGAAAATGTAAGACTGGGGAAAACAGGTGAACAACAATTTATGGCACATCAAACTTTTTGGGTCATTTAATGCCATGCCAAGATAACCATTTTATGTATACACATAGAGTTTTTTTTTTAATAACACAATGTTTACTATTTAACCCATAGCTGGAGGGAGTGTGAGGATTCATACCTATCCCATGGGTTTTATCCCAATTATGAATGCAAATAGAACGACTGGAATTCAAACTTGCGCACTACGATTCCAAAGTCGGACTGCTTACCTACAAAGCCAAATGGACTTTCCCACTTTCTGTAGTAATTTAGTAACAGGTTGACCACTCTTAGGCTCGGTATTAAGGCACATGAATCAAAAATTATAAACTCCTTTCTTCTTCCTCTTTAGATCTGAGAGTCTGGGGTAAATAAGAGAAAAGCAATGAGTGGTCAAAAAGGGGTGGGCTTAAAAAAATAAATGAGAACTGCCATTAGCAGCTGACCCTCTAAATACGCACCAACTGACTGGCTAATAAGGTGAGATCATCAATGACTGTTCGTATATAACTACTCATTAACTTAGACATCAGATGTCAGATCCAGCCGCAGAATCACAAACCACATCATTTTAAGGTCTTTGATAAAATCTAACCATTGCTCAACAGGTTATAAAAAACTAAAAGTATTGACTGGCTTTGCCTGGGTGCCAGGAATTTACCAATAATGTAATTAAGGAAGCCTATTATATAGGAAATCAGTTGCTGCTTTTTTATACTTAACTCATTCCTATGCATTTCTATACTAAATTTATACCTAATGCATTTTTATACTAAATTCATTCCTGATGCATCTTTATAGTAAGTTCATTCCTAATGCATTTTTATACTAAGTTCATTCCTAATGCATTTTTATACTAAGTTCATCCCTAATGCATTTTTATACTAAGTTCATCCCTAATGCATTTTTATACTAAGTTCATTCCTAATGCATTTTTATACTAAGTTCATTCCTAATGCATTTTTATACTAAATTCATTCCTGATGCATCTTTATAGTAAGTTCATTCCTAATGCATTTTTATACTAA